>JAWHQI010000170.1:3865000-4162500 GCA_033032865.1 Dactylorhiza incarnata
ATGGTGAAATGGTAGACACGCGAGGCTCAAAATCTCGTGCTAAAGAGCGTGGAGGTTCGAGTCCTCTTCAAGGCATAATATTGAGAATGCTCATTGAATGGGCAATTCCATAACAGATTTCGGATCTAATCAATATTGATATACCGAGTATCTTATCTGTTGATACGAAGTATTCCGGCGATCCTCACGATCCGAGTCCGAGCTGTTGGAATCGGCAGCGGATCACGAAATCTTGGCGATCTTCTCTATAGGAGTCCGTTTGGAAATCGTCCGCCCTGCGCGCACCCCCCGAGTATAGAATTCAACAGG
This sequence comes from Dactylorhiza incarnata, assembly GCA_033032865.1. Classification (NCBI taxonomy): domain Eukaryota; kingdom Viridiplantae; phylum Streptophyta; class Magnoliopsida; order Asparagales; family Orchidaceae; genus Dactylorhiza; species Dactylorhiza incarnata. The sequence continues at coordinate 3,865,310 of JAWHQI010000170.1, forward strand.
AATCGCACAAGGTAGAAATGAGAACCTAATGAAAGTGCCTTTTAGAAGTGCTTTCTCTACAGCCAGAGAGAAAGCGAAGCCTGAACCTGTTCAAAGGAGATCTAGCAAACTAGATGGGGGGGGGGGGGAAACCACTATCGATAATGATGCTGAAGACTGAAAAGAAAGAGAAAAAGCAAGGGAGTACCTTGGAGACCTCAGCCACCTCAAAATCTTCACCATGAATCTAGCAGCCTGGAATCTTAGGCTCCTATGTTCCACTAGGGAGATCAAGGGCTTATCCTCTTCCTGATAAGGAAGGAATAGCGGCTTCAATAAGGGCGGCCCAACCTCCATTCATTCCTAAAGTCAGGAATGGCGGGACGTTTCACTCCCCTGAAGGAGCCTTTTTTCTTTTCTATATGCTCACCGACATCAAGTCCCCTCACTTTGCCCATCCGGGTCGCCATTCGCCTACCGGCTCATCGCCTTTGGAGGTAGAGGTCAAGGGTTGAATTGGATTCTCTTTCTCGTTCATGTTTCTCACATGCTTGAGATCATGTCATCGCTCGGTGAGGTTCTCACTCCTTGTCCCAGTCCAGTTCGCCTATCAGCCGTAAAGTGCCTTCAACGAGTCATATGTTTCTTGTTTCTGTCGACAGTTCGTCCTATAACGAGCAAACAAACTAGGAAGATTAGCTAGGCGTCTCAAAGATGCATGCCGCATGTGCCAAAGTTGAGGTGTCAGTTCTGAATACAATAGAACGCCTCCTTCGGGCTGTGCCGTAGACAGCATCCCGTCGAACGAACGTTGCGGATCTGATCTCTGACCACGAAAACAAGAGTGGCCGAGAAAAGGAAATCTGTTTCATCTCCCACCACCCAGCTGCTATTGAGCGCTTTCGCCTAGTGTAAGAAGGATGGTTCGATTGACATCTCCTTACGCTTCCTTTTGTCGGGCGTCATTCGGGGAGGATTCATCACCAGTAGCAAAGATGGTCAGTACGGTACTCGTTCTGTTATAGTGCTTGAAAAGTCAGGGATGACTTGTGGCTAGGGGTGAAAGGCCAACCAACCGGGCAAGCAGGAGGGGCTTGAGCGCTGAGCCGTAAGGCGAAGAGTCTGAAGAGCTGATTCATTGCTGCGTAGCTGCATAGTAGTGACTTTCGGGATCGGGTTTCTAGAGATTCATTGCTGCGTAGCTGCATAGTAGTGACTTTCGGGATTCTAGATAGATGTTCACATCTCACAAAGGAACTAACCCAATCAACAGTACATTTTCTTGTCTTTCTTCTTTCTTGTCTTTCTTCTTTCTTGTCTTTCTTCTTTCTTGCTTCTTCGCTCTTCTCGTTCTCTTTCTTTTCTTCTTTCTTGTCTTTCTTCTTCTTTCATTGATTCATTGATGCAACCACTTCACTAGCCTAGCTAGGGTTTGCACTTCTCTTTGTGAATGTGGAATACTTGATCACTGATTGCCAACGTCAGGAGGAAGATAGACAACGAATGAATATGAAGATCTATTGAAAAAAGAAAGAGGCGCGGGAGACAATGCTTCTCTAAACACTCAACTCAAATCTAGGGTAGATGTAGAGAAAGATCGATATTCAGAACGGAGAAGTTCAGTGATGTTGATTCACATCGATAAGCAGCAGTTATGAAGACGAGAAAGACCTCTGGGATAAGTTGTTCCATAGGGAGGCAAAGAGATATGAAAAATGCTCTGAGGCGTTAGCTCAACTTTCCTCTCGCCGCTCCGTGTGTCTTCTTCCGGACCGAGGCAGCAGATCTGGACTCACTGAAGTCCTTGTCTGAAGAAAGCTCACGAATGGGGCATTCTTGAGAAAGCTCACGAACGGGGAAGATGCTCTACTTAAAGGGGAGATCTTCCATTCGAAAGAAAAGAGAGGATCGTAGATCTGGTATAGGAGTGAAGACCCTACCTTCTCTTTCAAAGAAATGAATTGATTCGCCAGTTGTTTATGAGCTCACTCGGAAGGGAAGGAGAGAGATCGCCCAAAGTCAAAGATAGGTAAGAAGGCGCGGCGTAGACCAAAAACCAGAAAAGAAATGGAGACTTTTGAAATGAAGCTGAAAGGGATGTTTTAGGATCGATGCAATTGACCTTTTCCATAGGGCTTAAAGAGGAATCCCTTACGACTCTTTGATCCGAAGTTGTGCTTTAGGGAGTTGTCTCCTTGTTCACCCCCTATGGTCTAAAAGACGCCTTTACTTCCTTGCCTTTCGTCCTTTTGGTTCTTCCAGATCCAAGCGAACTGACCCTGGTACTGGTCGAAGAGACCTTTTCCCAACGCTTTACGCGAAGTGTTTGCTCGAAGAGCTGGGGCTTCTTTTGAGTACCTTCCTTCACGTCTTATATGGTCGAGTACCTTTTTGTACTCATTTATGGTAGTGCAGAGCCTTTAGGAAATCCCCGCCGAGAGCAGGTAAACGTTGGTGGATCTAGTTCTTGAGACTTTCTTCATCGAGATTGCCCTGATGTTCACTCTGCTTTCCCCGATTTTTTCTCTCTTTTTATGTGAAGCTAATTCTAAGTCATACTATACATCGAGTTCTTTCTCCATCTTCGATTCAATATTCTTACATAAGCAATTACTGGAAGATTTCTTCCCCGCAACTGATCAAAATTTTCTAGTTGAACCTTCCAAATCAGTCACTGCTGAGATTGAATCGATAGGAAATGGCTAGCTTTGCCCGGGTTTTGGTCTTTGCCCTTGCTCCCGATTGAGATTGAATACGTGTGAGTTCCATACCATAGGTCGGATATCCTTGAGTTAGCTGCCAGTCCAACACTCCAGTTCATCACAGGGTCGCGCCTCAAACTAGAATAGAAGAAGCGTTTCCGCGCTCAATAACAAAAGATCTCGGGTCTGAATCCCTTGAATCTTCTATTTGTTGTAAAACCAAATGGGAATATCTTCTTTGTTAAGAATTTCCACTTCGTTTCTGGTTGGCTCACTTTCGATTGAGTCCTATATTGACAATAGAGGGATATCCACCATGGACCTATTGGTGACTCCTGAGCTCCCGGTCCGTAAAGAGAGAAGTCTTGGACTAACTCGCTAGTAAGAAAGGTTTCGGATCAGGGAAAGCAAGAGAAGTCATTCCGGGTATTGATGAACTGACTATCTCATGGAACTCTACCTATGGTTTTCGCTAGAAAGAGAGAGTCCGAAATGTATCAAGAGTTCAACCAACAGGGACATGGAGGAAGCATCCTAACGTCTTGTCAGACAGAGCCTAAACTCCTCTTCTTTCACACCCTCTTTTGTTTTGAAGAAGATTCGCTTCAGAAGAGATGAATTCCTGAGATCTAGGAACTACTATCACAGCTGCGAAAGCTAAGGCGTCTTTCTGAAAAACGATAGACTTTCTAGGTAGAAACACCACCAGAAAGAGGTCCTGATAACGTCCATTCCGAACCAAAGGAGAAGGAGTTGCATAGAATAAGTTCCACTTCTTTAGGAGAAAGCTTTTGATCGAATTCAGATTCAGATAGTATAGAGTGATCGGAAGTAATCAATCAGTTCTAGAATGCACATAAATGGGAAACAAGGGGATCACCTCTCTCTTCTCATGAGCGGGATTCAACACAGAAACAGTAGCTCGCAAGTAGGAAGATTAGCCCGTTAGCTCAGAACAACTAGCAAAAGCAAGCCAAAGGTCAACTGAAATTCCAAGAATGGCTCAACTGAAAGTCAAGGGTCGTCCAACTCATGAGAGAGGTAAGAAGTCGCTAGACTCAAAGGTGGAATTTTCCTTTTCGGGGTTTTGGAGTTGTTGTTGCAAGGCATCGTTTTAGGATTAGTTGTGAGAAAGGTAGCTTATGCCCTGGGACTTAATAGCGGCTGGGAGAGCAGGAGCGATAGGGTTGAAATAGCTCGACTGTATAGGAAAGGGATATCCTAGTCGGCGTACATGAGCGACCTCTTCTACATCTCCGACGACTCCCTACTTTTCTCTTGTCTAATCGCTGCTTTGGGTGATATACTCACTTCTCTCTTCTATCACAGAGCGTAGAGGGAAAGGGCATAATAGCTCATCGTATTCGTCAGCACCAAGGAGCTGATGCGAACTTTGAATGAAAAAGAATAGTGATCTTCTCGATTCAGTAAGGGCTCAGGGCGTCTTAGCCGTCACCCCTCAGGTTCGCATAGGCAGATTCGATCCCTTCGTAATCCAGCAACAATCTCTTCGCCCAGCCTCCGGCTTTGACTACCCTCCCGGGCCAGGCGGGAAGCAAGCTACCTGGGTTCTCTGCCATGGTGAGTAGACAGGATTCATAGCGAAATATTACCCACACACATCTTAGTCAAGCAAGCAAGGAGGGAGGGAAAAGACAATTGAATGTATCTTCCTGATCCTCGAATGGAATTTCATGGTCTAAGAGATAACGACAAAGGAAAGAGTTGAGAAGAAAGCTTCGAAATCGATCAAGCAATAGGAGTGAAAGCAAGAGCGTCTAAGGAAACCGAGAGGCCGATTCTCTATCTTTCTATTGCTGTAAATCCAACTCTTCCTTTTTTATGTGGAAGGTAAACAAAGCCAAAGAAGGAGGCAAGATTCGGAGCTGCTCATACTGACGATCATAGCCTTCGCAGGCTCATCAAACAGCGCTTTTGAGCTAGAAAACGGAAACGGACGCTGCTTACTTATCTCACGTATATGCTTCGCTATCGCTCGCCTCCGCTTGCTTCAGGATTTGGCCCGAACTGTTCGGCAGATTCCCACGCGTTACGCACCCGTTCGCCACTTTGTTCTCAACTCTTCCGATTCCAGCAAACGTAGGCATCAAAGCCGTAGCTAGCGCCCTGCACAGGGCGAGACCACTTGAGCTAGGAGCCTCTTTTCCTTCTGCCCAGCTCCCCGAAAACAACGTTCGACTTGCATGTGTTAAGCATGACGCTAGCGTTCCTTCTGAGCCAGGATCAAACTCAGATTTTGACTATGATTGGGCCCTGCAGTGGTAGAACCAGGTGAACCGGGCCTACTACCCCACGGAGCGGTAGGACAAGGAACTTTTATTCTCTTATGTGATTTTTGTTACTTTCTTGAGAAAAGTGATTGAGATCAAAGAGAGTCTCAGTCTAGTCACTCAACCAGACAAGAAGCAAATGAGACAGAAGGTAGGTTGGGGCGCAACAGGCCAAGAGGTGACTTGCCTTTCTTCCAAGCCTGCTCTTTAGGGAATGAATTCGCTACCGCTCGCCTCTTTCAATCCGGGATGAATTCTTGTTATCGGTTTTTGCAATCCAGAAAGGCACGCTTAAGCGTATGGAAAGGATCTTGAACCGGGCTGAGCCGGAACTAAAAAGAAAAAGAATTTCTTAGTGATGTTAAGAGGGAATATAGTTTCCAACAAACCAAACCTTGCTTATGGGTCAATTGAATCCAGGAAGACTACATTCGCGGGAGCACCTTCTGGGATGTACGTCCATCCTACCACACCTACAACATTTTGAGATCGATCCTCTCGATCAGAGACGTTCTTTCAAAGGTATATCAGATCCATCATTGGGGATGGCTCGAATACCAACGTTTGGAGCGATATTTGGCTTGAAGAGGGAAGCTTGATCGATCTATTCGGAGAGAGAGTGATCTGCGATTCTGGCTCACCCGGAACCCGGGACCAGTAGACGGAAAATGTAGGAACCAGAGTTTGATCCTAGAAAAGAGAACTTTCACAAGGTCCCGATTAGGCGCTCCCTTCCTTTCCCTTCTGGAGAAACGTACTTGAGAAATCCACTACATCACATCGTTTGTTAAGGCGGGGGGACCACTTTCCAAGCATGGTATTAACACATGCAGGAACTGCGCTCGCATCTGCTTCCCCTATTATATGGACCTTGAAGGCTACCGGACTCAATCAACCTGCGAACGGAAGGAGTTTTCCTAAAAGTAGCCGTCCCTTACCTATGACCGCTCCGTGGGGGAGCTCTTGCCGGGAGAACGTTCTGCTCCTCTACACGTAACGGTGATTCTAAAGGGCTACAGCATTCCTCTCTCCCTGATCGATACTGGGGTGTTTGCCCATGTTCCAGGCTCCGATATCTGGACATCCCAGAGTCAATGTTGCAAGACGAATCATTAAGGTCTTATCCATTGTATGAAACAAACGACCTACTTCATAAACAATTAACCCCTCTAACGTATAAGGACCTCACTCTGATATCAATTCAAGATCATTCTTGTCTTTTCTTTTTTCTGAAAGAGAAACCTCGCTTCTTTCGTTCTATCTATTCTTTCTCATTGAAGGAAGTATATACTATCGATGCTTGAGGCTACGAATTGGATAGGAATTGAGAATTCCCTTTGAGAAGAAGCTGTGATAACCGTTCGATAAAGCGTTGCCCCTTGATATGAAAGTTTTCCAACCCTAACGAACAAAGGAAGAGAAAACTGAACCGGAACCTAAGGCGCGAAGCGATCAGAATTGGCTGGATTCGATTCCTCGACCTAGTCACACAAATAGGAAACCTTCCCTTCCGGAAAGGGTCCTTACTTGGATTGATATAGCACTTCCCCTGGAGAGGAAAAAGCAAATAGAAAAAGCACCGGAACATCTGGCTTGGGTTCGATTCCTATATCAATCCAAGTCAACTGCCTCAGCAGCCACTCAACTACCGCTACGCGCCTCTTGTTCCATCTGAATTCTTCGGTACGCACAGAGACCGGTGATCCACTATGGCCTTTTCGTGTGAGCATAATATTGAACCTCTTCGAGCGTCTTTCATTTCCGGATCCGACCACCCAAAATTTGCTTGGGTTCCTTAAGCGGGAGATGAGAAAAAGCTGAATGAAACCGGAAAAAGGCGAGCGACAGCGAAGTTGAAACTTGAGAATTTTCTCGATCTGGAGAGGCACCTTTCCCACTCATAGCGGTAGGGCAATTAGCGGAGTCTGTTATCTATTATGAATGTCTTGGTTAATCACGCACGAAAGAACTTCTGAAACAAAGCTGACGAACTCTTGGACGGAAACCGCCCCGTGGGGTTCTTTCCCTAGATAGACGCTCCTCTTATCCTTCCTTAACCCGGCTCTTTCCCCTTGGGCTTGTCGGATGATCAACATTGAATCTCCATAGACCTCCAGATCTCGTATGTTCATTTCGCCTGTAGCCCTCTTAGGCAAGCCTCGTACTCAGTGACATTGTTGGGAAATCTTCACTGCCATGGGGAACTGATCTCCTTTCGGGGACACCAGCACTTCCTGCCATGACTGGCCTGCCTTCTTAACCAAGAAGAAGAAGGCGCGTAGCGTTGGTGAGATATGAAAGAAGAACATTCACTACCCGGGAAGATGAACATGCTGACGAAGCTCTTCCTTAATGGATAAGCTTGAATGCGAGAAAGAGTTCCGAAGAATAACTGAGAACCTTTCTCCTATGAGATGATTTCACATAAATAACCGCCCCGTGCGCTACGCGCCTCTCTTTCAATCATTTGCTTCTGGCTTTGAAAAGGGAAGGCGAGCGGAGCGAAGTTTTCTCTGAGAAAGTAAGCCTTTAGGGTCCCCCACGTCAAAGTACTCTTTTTTTCTGTTCCATCCTAATGTTTTGAGTTTGCAGACTGCACTCCGGGGAGAGATTCTTTGGATAGGGGCCCGGTGCGGTGATAGGTTCATTTATGAGCTTGCAGTTCATCTTAGTTGTGTGAGGCAACGAAAAGTGCCTCATTTATCACTGACACTTAGATGCTATAAGGCCTTCTGAGTGTCTAATTTCCTCTTTTTTGAGAAAGAAGATCTATATAGCACTGAGATGCGCATGCAAAGCATGTAGGTAGCTATGTCTCGACATGGCTCTTCCTATGAGGCGGGCTATCACCCGAAAGCAGCGGCTCCCCATAGAAAAAGAGAAAGATGCCGCCTACTCCTAGAATGGCTAAAAAGAATCCTACTCCAATGTGGGGCTTACACATCATGCATGATAGCCTAATGAATGAAAAAGAAGATGGTTAGGCAGCGGGTAGAAGGTTCGATTCCCGAACATTGGTGATGGGCTGGGCGCGTAGAGGACCAGTCACGTGGTTTAGCCGGTCACTCATTTTTTGCCTTCGTTCCCCCGATTCATGACTTATCTTACTCCACCCCTTGTTCCAAGAACTCTTTCTAGAAGGTAGGGTCGGGCTAACAATAGGATATGAGCCTCTGCTGCATCAGCTTCCAATGCAACCATCGGTAAATGGGAGCAAGGGCTTGATTCCTCGGCATGGGACAGCTGGACTGTTCCTGTCGGTTGCCAACTAGAAACCATTGCCCTGCTGTGCTGTTGTTGGATAGTGAGAAGCTCCTGCGGCTCAAAGGGTTACACACCTATAGAGCAAGGGGAGATCTAATAGCGGGCGGGTAAGGTCAATGTCAATGGATGAAAGGTGCCCTAACAATCGGTACGAGCGTATAAAAAAAGGTGGGATCTCTGACTGAGGCATCAGAGGTTGTCAACTCGATCGTCTGCTACCGCTCCGTGGGCTTGCTTTGGGAAGATGCCCAACTTCTCAGTACCGGGTGACAGATAGTCTCTCCAGCCGCTGTTTCGCCTAGCAGTCACCAGAACTTCGCCCATGAAGACTGGCTTATCTGCTGTTTCGAGATCCTACCAGTCAGCTGCAAATACGAAGACGACTGAGACTTTTTTGTAATATCTTCACTCCCGCGACGTCTCAAGCCTACATAGAAAGGCGAGCGATAGCGAAGATATTCCAATCTTTTTTGCACACTGAAAATGGATTCTTTTTTAGATAGGCAAGGGGTTATTTTGTCCCGGTCGACATCGGCTCTGGAAGTGTCTTTCAATGAAAAGGTGGTGGAGGTGTGGTGGATAGAAGTCGTTCTAGCTGGATCAGACGAAACTCACCCTGCCCCTTCCTATGAAAATGATCCATTGCTACACCCTTCGTCATTCGTATGGAATGAATATGAATCTGTTCTTCTTTCTTTGTTCATGAGCCACAAGTGAAAGAAAGCATAAAAGCTCTAAAAAAAGTTTTTTTTATCTCTTTCTGTTAGGCGCTCTTGTTTGAGGGACGGGAGGATCTGGCGAAATGTTAGCTTAGTGATGAAATGAATGGAAGATGCCTCTGTGGAAGATGAATTTTCTTTGTTAAGTCAGAGAAAATGAAGAACTCTTTAGGTGACGAGTGAGGCGCGTAGCGTCAGAGAATGAATTAAGAAACTATGTCTCCCGAAGAATTTGATGAGTTCTCAAACCGCCCCGTGGGACTGCCACCTCACTCTAACATAATAGAAAGCACAAAGAAGTAAATTTGACATTCTTAATACTCATCGTATGACACTCTTGGACAAAAATTGACAAGCGTATGAGGGTCTTTGACGTTCCATGACGTAAGATAATAAGTTATGGAGGGTCCAGTAAACAGTTTGTGTCTTTGACACAGCCCAGACTCCTACGGGAGGCAGCAGTGGGGAATGTTACGGTTACATACCTGCTTTTTTTTTGTGGTCGTTTCATTTCCAATTGAGAGAATGTTCTATATCTCAGGAGCTAGATCTGTTCCAATCAGAAGAAATCCTCATAACTTCCTTTGAGAGTTCAATATGTAGGAGCGAGTCTTCGACTTTCGGTTCTGAGGATCTAATTTGGTCAAGTCTTTCGCGAATAGATTCTTTCATTTCCTAACTGAGACCAATCTTTGTTCTCACCTATCTATGAACGAGGAGAATCTACGAGGATACGCGGGCAACCCTATGAGAGATCTGGTCATTTCGGCTCTAATTCTTTCGGATGCGAATGGATCAGTGGGTGGGAGCCCTTAATAGAGTGACGATAGCCTTTTTTAGGGCCCTTCCAAGTTCAAGAAGACATTTGACTCAACCCCGTGTTTTTAGGCATCGACCTGCTTTTAGGTTAGGACGAGCCTTGACCTCTTTTTGATGAGTTTCTCCGAAAAACTTTCGCTTAGTGGAAATGGGCTCATGAGCCGTAGGAAGGGAATGTGTGGGGCGTCCCCTTGGCCGATGAGCAGATCAAACAATTCTCTTTTCGAAGCCGCTTGCGGGAAATAGCTTCAGTGGATCGAGTGGGAATTAGATTCTATGCCCAAGCAAGTCAGTCTCTGAAGAGTAAAGCTTGCCTAACCGCAGAAGTAGGAGAAAGAAAGATCGGGCATCCAGCTTTGCCGTAAGAACACTGACTTCGAACAAAGAAAGACCGGGTGGTCTGGCTCCAGGTGTGCCCCTGAGATAGTATCCCCTTGGCTTGGAAGGGCTGACACATATCTATATAGGGGATAGCTGCGCTTACTTGAATTCATGAGCAAAAGAATAGCGTAAGGTGAACTAGAGTGGAATTGAAAGACTACTTCTTGATGTGATTCTTTCTTTTCGAGTCTCATAAGGAAAAGAGATGTTCGGCAAGGAAACTTTCAGTGTTGACAAGATAGATAGTTTTTGCCACGGGTCATAGTGCATTGGCTTAGGGTAGATAAAGTCTACGTACGTACATTGGTTCTGAGGTCCCCAGTGCAGCTCTCAAAGGTGAAGTTCTTTTGCGCTGACTGGAAAGGGCTCGGGGAAGAAGAGGAGAAGATCTCGAGATCGAATGGCGCCGGTGACTTCCCTTGTTAGGTTTCAGTACGTAATATGCTGTACTAAGTGCTTATGGATCCGGGAAACTCAGGCGGGTCAGCTCAGTGAGATGCTGTGGACGAATTGACTTTCTTATGCTATTGGCGGCTCGGGGAAGAAGAGGTCTTGCAGCAGCGGTAGCATATGTAGGGGGTTTGGAATCAAGTATGAACGGGGTTTGCCCCGATATTGGTAACCGCCCCGTGGGAATCCCGATTCTGCCTTTGGAGCTATAGCTATCTGAAAATTTCATTTTCATCTGACTGATTTCGGCTCGCTACCTATAGAGCCAGGTGTCTTAGCAGATTCAGACTTTTGATATAAGGGGAATTTCAGGCGACAACAATATACAAAGAAAGACAGAAAGAGGGTGCATGCTCCAGGTGGAGCACTAACAAGGGGCAATCCAGAATTCTAGTTATCACTTCCAAGCAATATCGCATAAACACGATATCATCAGAAAAAGAGAGAAAAAAGAGATCTCTTCCATTGGCACGTTTAGTTACTTTGTCAATGGTTCGACTTATACAAACAGGACTTGTCAAGTCTGGTTCGAATCGGGACTGATCGAGTAGAGGATGGCGCTTTCTCTTTTTCGAGATGGGAATGCCTCAACTTATTAGAGTAACCGGATGCAAGGCTTTCTGACCTTTGTTTGAGTTTGAAGTGAGGTATCATACCAGATGTATTCTTACTAAAGAAAGGAAACAAACTAATCACTCTCAAACAAAGAAATTCAAAGAAACCTAATGTATTAAGAAGAGTGAATAGTGCGTAATCCAGCGAATCAACTGCCTTGAGTGAATACCGAAAGAAAGAGTATCATAGAATGTCAAATTTCGTGATATTCTGGCCTTTATTCGGTAAGGAATTCGAGTGAGAGCTAATTTCAAGTACTTTACGGAAGAAATGTACTCGGTTCCCTTCTTGGCAATAGGATGAGGGGAGATTGAGGCTTGAAAGCCAGAGTAAGAGATGCCTTTCCTGGTCGTCTTTCCATTCATCTGTCTCACCGGAATGGTCTCCCACCTATGCTGTACAAACAAGAGAAAAACCAATCAATATAGGGTTGCAGTAAAGCTCCACGGGGCCTTTCCGTATAGTTGCGCGGCATCTTCTTCACCGGTGACATGAGAAATGTGAAGATGGTCCCTCCCATACTTGTTTAGCGGTTGACATGAAAAGAAGACTGGCTGCAATGTCACAGGTTCTACCGACCAAGCTTCTTAGAAAGAAGAAAATGCTGTCCAAAAAACGAATTCCATGGTCTTGGATGAGTCAGGTAAAGGTATCGAACCGTCTATGTTATGTAACACCAAGAATTCTTTCCTCCGGAACCGATCGAGTCTTCCAATTTTGTTTTTGAGAGACGATCTGGATTATCCATGACTGGATAAGAAGAACCTGAATATCCAGAACCGTGTCAGAGGAAGAGGTTTCTGATTCTTCCGACCTGGGCCTCCGCCCCTACGGGGGGCCTTGCTGGAACTTCAACGGCCTCACACCACTATGAAGAATTTCGCACCCTAACCCTCTGGTCACTTCACTTGGCTTTCATGCCTGACTTGTTGTGTTGTTATTTAGACCCCGGTTTCTAACGCTTCGCTAGCTTCGGTCCCCCACTTCGCCTTCCTTGCGGCTTGGCTCACTCTTCATTTCTATGTTAGACGCCCCACCCGGTGAAAACCAAGGTCATTCTTCCTACCAAGGCGCGAAGCGATGATCACATAGAAAAGAAAACTTCTAACCTGATGTAGAAAGGCTGGTAATTCGCTATAGATCGGATCCTAAGTAGCTATAGCATGAACCCTGGAAGACGGCCCTACCGAAGCCTTCTTCTTTTCTTTCTGAGAAATGAGAAGTCTTCTCACGACCTAGCTAACCTTTCGTTGATTCTTCCATTCCGGGCACCGGTTTTGAGGTCTTTTCCCCGCTCATTACATCTCCTCGTCAATCTGTGCATGAGCTTCTAGGCTTAGCATTCTATTCAAGTCAAGATCTCTTACTTGAATGCTTATACTTCTACTGGAATTGGAATGACGTGAGAAAAAATGAGTCTTCTCATCCCTCTGTCACCACTGTCTTCTTTAGTGTCTTTTCTCTGTATATCTCGGTCGTCCTTTTCTATAGATCGGTGACGATCTTCTTCTTTTCTTGGAAAGGAAAGAAGAAAGGAGCTCTCAGAAGATCTGCTCTGTGAGTAAGTGTCTCGCGAAGCAGCCACCGACGTCTTTTTTCCATTCCATTTAGATTGAGCTCTGGAGGCATAGACCTACTTTTCCACATGAAGGTCTCTCTCGCTATGGCTCTTCCACGGGGGATCTTTCTTCGCGAGGTGCGTAGCAGAGTTCTCATTGATGTTCCTGGTCCAGCTCAGTCAATGGTGACACTTGACACCTTTTCTGCTGTCACTCTGTCCCGTAAGGATTGGATCGATGTAATGCCTGCTTTAAGCTCTGTTCTATGCCCCCCGCCCATAGTTCACACGATGAAAGCTTTCTATAGTCACCGGGAATCAATTGTCTATTTGACATGTCAGCATTGGAATAAGAGCATACAGGACTCGCCTCCCCCTCTGGGGATTCCCATCTGATGTTGCCTTCAAAGGAGCAATCTAGAATCCATTGTGTGTCACGACGTCTTTGTCTTTAGTTTCTAAAGAAAACCTTGCTTGAATCGCTTCGGATAGGATGAGATCAGTCAATGATGAGAAGGCTTCTGCCGACCCTTGATGACACAATAGATCTTTTAGTACAAGATTGCTCGCTTCGTTCCCGAGCTATTGAGTTATGTGATCAAACCATAAAGAAATGAGTATGAAGATCTAGGTTGCACTCAATGGATGAATGTCCGGGCCGGGCAATTTGGCTATCTCAGAGGCATGGCCATAGCTTTGATCTTGTTTATCGAACTCTTCGCGCCTTGCTTCATCTTTGAAGCAAGCGGAGGGGACGATAGGCTTTTCTTAATCCCCGGGGCGTAGTCATAGCAAGGAAACGAAGTCATAGCAAGGAATAAGGCGAAGAGGACAACTACGTCGATGAGCTGCGTTAGCAGCGAATGGTCCATAAGGCCGCCCGTAGGGTTTATGGTATATAAAGGCGAACAAGCGTGGTCGCGATAGCGACGAAGAGTACGTACGTAGTAGGTGAGGAAAGATAGGCGACGAATACGTTAGCGAAAATGAGTTCCGAGACTAAGAGATTGGGCTATCGGCCGGTATCAGTTGAAGTCAACAAAGAAGAACCCAATCCATAATTGGAAGGTGAAAAGAAGATAGATGACTGAGAGTCACGGTCTTTTGAAAGCGCCGCATCTAGCTCAGCAGCTTTTGAAAAAGAGATGACGGATACAGAGCGGTTACCACTTGTAGGCTCATTCACCAACTAGGCTAGGGGCTACGGCCATGAGTTTGCTTTCACGAGTGCACGAGCAGAAGCGGAGACATAGTTGTCCCCCGATTGAGATATTCGCGAGATTAGCTACACGCCACTGAACCGCCCCGTGGGAAAGCCCTTTTGAAGCTGAGGGCGTAGCAGCGCCGGAAGAGTCTCTTTTAGGGCAAGGGGTTAAGCGCTTAGTTGTGATGGCAGGGGAAAGCAAGACAGAGGTACGAGCTTTCTCTTCTTATCGACATGATAGCAGATAGGGGCAGCCCCAGGAAGTTCTATCAGAGGACGAGTCCCGAAGCCCCTTCAATGAATGTATTAAGGAGTCAGAGTTCATGCCCGAGTGATCCCCCACTAAAGTGAGAGAAGAAAAAAGGAAAAAAAGGAAAGGGGCATCACGGTGTTGCATTAGAGTCTTCTCAAATGTTCGATTGAGACTGGCTATTGCCTTTTGGCTAGTTGAGATGATGACAATGCGCTGCGTATAGTCACCGATATACTGACATTCTTTTTGACTTTTTCTGCCCCACTCATCCCCCTAAGGTCGATTGGTCAACGCTACTCACCCTGTCAATTGAAATGCTATTGCTCATCCATCAATAGCGTCAGCGAAGTGCTTCTCCCTCCGTCCATGAGATCCGGGAAAAACGAAGAAATTCGATGCAATGCAATTGAAAATATCCTAGGGTGGGGGGGGTTTCCTTTCGTTGCTTTACGCAATGTTTTGACAGAATAGGCAGACCATGACCCCGAGGTCGAAGTAGAAGGGTCATCAGAATTTCCCGCTCTAGTTGCTGTAGCTCCGTCGCCTCTTGGGCTTCACTTCACGAGTGTGCATCATATCAAGGTGATGGGACAGGCAGCAATGCTAGGTCCGATCCGAGGGAGAGACCAGTAGGTTTGCCTGTTGATCCATTCTTCGAACGCTCTTTCTTACTATAGAGGAGTGGGAAAGACTGCTTCTGTAAATCTAAAGGAAGCGAACTCATATTACGGCAAAGGTTGGAATGAAATTTTCTTAAGGAATGTAATGTCACGGGGTTTCGGATAGAGAACATAGTAAGAGAACTTTTCTTATTGGTTCACCGAGGAGACGGAGACCCACTTCAGGATCTCCTATCTTTCTTTGAGAAGCTGCTTCTTTTTCTTCGCTCCGCTCGCCTATGGTTGCATATGTTGCCCATATGAACTCTTGGATTGGACCATATTAGAATGACGGTGTAGAAAGCCTTTTGACTTATATAAAGAGAAAGTCAAGTTGAAAAAACTGTGCAAACCTTACTCAACTATGGGTGCCACTGGTTTGAGATCTCTTCAAATGCAATGCCAGTCAACTACTAACTAAGGAGAACCTCAGGACGTACGGACCGGACCGATCATGGAATGCTAAGAGAAAGGATCAAGCGTCAGACCTTCCGAATCTTTTTTGTTGCATCGAGAATTAAGAATACGTACTCTTTCTTTTTGAAGTGTCTCGCCTATATATAGAAAGAGAAATCTAAGGCTTACGCATATCAATTCTAAACAAAGGTGCGCTTCTTGAAAACTGGATGAAACACACAACCAGGACGAGAGACAAGAAAAGAAGTCAAAATCGACGATCGTCAAATATGTTTGACTTTTCTTTGATTCTTTCTTGGATCTGGGGCACAATCACTCGCCGCTCCGTGGGCTTCACCATAAGCAGGAGAGAAAGGCGAGCGATAGCGAAGAAATCTATATCAAGAGCTAGGGAGAAGGAAAACCATCCCTGCCTTACCATGCTGACTCCTTGCTTACACTTTACCACATCCCAGGAGGAAAGAAAAGAAGCACTCACTTACCCACGGGGCGTTCCATTTATGAAAGCACGTCTTTTTGTCCTAGTCCACCACGGGAAAAGGTCCAAAGCCGAATGCTGATCAGTCCATATTCACTCTCTTCCCTCTTCCGTGAAGACCGGATCTGTCAGATTCGAGCAAGACAGATCTTCAATTGACCATAAATGGTTGCTCAGTTTATTCCATTTTGCTTACTCCCTTTTCAAAAGAGATATGAAAAATGAGATCTAATAGCGGGCGGGTAAGGTCAATGTCAATGGATGAAAGGTGCCCTAACAATCGGTACGAGCGTATAAAAAAAGGTGGGATCTCTGACTGAGGCATCAGAGGTTGTCAACTCGATCGTCTGCTACCGCTCCGTGGGCTTGCTTTGGGAAGATGCCCAACTTCTCAGTACCGGGTGACAGATAGTCTCTCCAGCCGCTGTTTCGCCTAGTAGTCACCAGAACTTCGCCCATGAAGACTGGCTTATCTGCTGTTTCGAGATCCTACCAGTCAGCTGCAAATACGAAGACGACTGAGACTTTTTTGTAATATCTTCACTCCCGCGACGTCTCAAGCCTACATAGAAAGGCGAGCGATAGCGAAGATATTCCAATCTTTTTTGCACACTGAAAATGGATTCTTTTTTAGATAGGCAAGGGGTTATTTTGTCCCGGTCGACATCGGCTCTGGAAGTGTCTTTCAATGAAAAGGTGGTGGAGGTGCGGTGGATAGAAGTCGTTCTAGCTGGATCAGACGAAACTCACCCTGCCCCTTCCTATGAAAATGATCCATTGCTACACCCTTCGTCATTCGTATGGAATGAATATGAATCTGTTGTTCAACCGCTCTACCACGTACACAGCTCTCACCGTGGCACAAGCTTTTATGGATTCTGTGTTTCGTCTGCACGGCATGCCCGCCTCCATTGTCAGTGATCGCGACGCCATTTTTCTGAGTAATTTTTGGCAAGAGTTCTTCAAATTACACAATGTCACACTTCGAATGTCTACTTCCTACCACCCCCAAACAGACGGTCAGACTGAAGTCGTCAACCGCTGCCTTGAGGGCTATCTTCGTTGCATGACGTCGGACACTCCAAAGCAATGGGCAAAATGGCTTCCCCTGGCTGAATGGTGGTATAACACCTCCTTCCATAGCGCCACTCGGACGACGCCTTACGAGGTTGTCTACGGCCAACCACCACCTCTACACTTACCATACCTCGATCATTCCTCTGTTGTGGAAACGGTAGACCGCTCCCTCCAAGCTCGTGAACGCATGCTCGGCACCCTCAAACAACATCTTCATCAGGCACAACAACGTATGAAGCAACAGGCAGACCGCCACCGCGCCGAACGTACATTTTCCATTGGTGCTTGGGTCTACGTTCGCCTCCAACCCTATCGCCAACAGAGCCTCCGCTCACACCACCACCAAAAATTGGCTCCACGTTACTTTGGGCCATTCCAGGTTGTTGCTCGCATTGGACCCGTCGCCTACAAATTACTCTTGCCAGATGATTGCCGCATTCACCACACCTTCCACATCTCTCAACTCAAGGCCCACATCGGGGACATACCACACTCCTCCTCTCTACCCGACGAAGTTACGACGGACGGCCTTCCACTGATCACTCCTGAGCGGGTTCTTGACCGGCGCATCGTTCCTCGACACGGCCGCCCTGCTACCCAGCTCCTCATTCAATGGCAGCACACCCCACCAGAAAACGCCACTTGGGAGTTCCTCTTCGACTTACGCCGGCGTTTTCCGAACTTCGCCCCTTGAGGTCAAGGGTGCTCTCGAGGACGGGGCAATGTTGCGACCCTGATACAATCTCCTGCCAGCAACGTACCGCCGCTCACATTGGAACCATGCAGTTTGGAAATCTCAGTCTCTTGGCCCATAGCAAACCACCGCCACCTTGAAACTCTCTGCATTTATTTCTCTGTCTTTAATATTATATCCTGCATTTAATTACTTTGTGTTAACTGCCTCTATATAAAGGCACGGTTGTATCCTGCAAATCAATGAAGAAGAATTCCTGAATTTCTCTGTTGTTCTCTGCTATCCCTTTCCCCTAAAATAATTCCTTTCCGCTGGTCCTCTTCCAACTGGAAGACACCAATCCTGCCTGCTCCGGAACTGTTTCATTACTCAGTCCCAGCAGCGCCCTATCACATCATCTTTCTAAAGCATTATAAGTTAGAGCCGTTCTTTGCATCTCTACAGTTAGTGTAGATGCTTTGTATGAAGGCATGCCGAGTCATGGAAGTTAGATCAGTATCTCCTTTTGCGCTGCGAATACTATTATGAATGGTGAAATCAGCCATTAAGGATATACTGGAATTTGTTTCCACTTACATACCAAAAGAGTCTGTTTTTCAACATTTTATGCAGCAATTCAGAGCTTCAGACTGAATGACACTGAAATTAGATAAATACATGAAAATATTATGGATAGCATAGGAGACATCACTATTTCCTCTGATGGTCTTTGTAAATACCACCATTTCCTGTCATTTCATCTTCCACCGTAAAATGAAGGGAGAATGACCCATCCTCCTGTCACAGACCAGATTTCGTAACTCGCAGGAGGCTTCGCCGGAGGTGGGGATGGTGGCTGCGAGAATATTGTGGCGCTTTTACCGCGGCAGTCTATACATGAGCTTTATGGGAGCATCAAACTCTAACCAGAAAACTAAAGATTAATTCTTGCTTCCTTCATTCCATGGCCTTAAGGCTCCTTAAATAGACTTACAATGTTGCAAACAAGTCCCCTCTTTGAAACTACACATGCTTCAAACAATCTATTCTTATCTATATTTACATCTCTGCCGATTTACTAATCATATAAGAAACTACTTAACTCAATCACTTACAAATGATACTGAACAGGTTTATGCTGAGGTATCTCATAGAGGTACTCAAATTGAATTTGGATTCAATTTCTATTTTATTTATGCAACCTTGTGTTTGTATTCGATCAACATCAAGTAGAGGCGTCGAAAAATATTTATTGGCGTCAACAACTTTATTTTGGTTGATAATTATGCATGCTATATTTATTCGTTAAATAAAAAAACCATGTTTGAACAAGATTTCTGGCATCCATATATTATATATAAGGGAAAAACACCATTTGGTGAAACATTCATCTTTTCAATTATACCCCGCTTTATTGCTACTTTTACAATTTGTTATAATTGGGTATTATCGCGCCGAGGCAATGCCATGACTGAGGTATTGTCGCGCCGGGCACTGGGGCTCCATTCATTTTTTATTAACTTTTGCATTTGGCGAGATGAAAAATTTTATGGGGATGACGAACAATTGGTGCATCGTCACGCCGGGACATTGGGGAACCCCATGCACGACTGCATGTATTATATATTATATATAAGGGAAAAACATCATTTGGTGAAAAATTCATCTTTTCAATTTTACCCCCTTTTTATTACATATTTTTCAATTTTTAAAAAATGCAGTGCTTACTTTTTGTGTTTTATTATTATATTTAAATATGCGTCATTCTCTCAAATTCTATTAAATTTTGTATTCAGTTAAATTTTTTCAAAGATCCAACAAGCAGCGTTGTCCTATCGCGTCGAGCATAGGGGAACCCTGCGCACGACTGCTTGTGTTTACTAAATAAGCAAAATGCGAAGAAGGTCCAGTTCGATTGTGTTCAACTAGATAAAAACTTGTTGTATAGTATTAAATATACACATGTATAGATGTATATACACATATTAAATTCATTTTATTCTTGCATTATATGGTTAAAAACCATCAAATGTACTTAAAAAGATCATGGATACATATATTTTGAGTTCTAGTAAACCTAAATGTCATTGTACTATGGAAAATCACAGACATTTGTCATGCAATAAGAGTCATCAATTGAATTAGTTTTTATGCATTAGATGGTCGTCCCCAAGACTTTGTTGTTTGTGTTTCTCTCGATAATGAATAAGCCTAACACCGATAAATTTTTTCAGCTTGTTAACAAACTTGAGCTCATTTGAATTTTGATTTCAAAATCAACAAAACGAGCAAAGAAAAAGGACCTTACTAATGATTGTCCTGTTTATACCCAACATGGTCATCACTTAAAGCATTAATTCATGATTTTCTCAGGCCATTGCTGCTGTTCTTGCAAATGATCAGAAACACTACCAGGTGGTGTTCATCAGCCATGCAGAGCATCAGGTTGCTTTATAATGATCTATGCACATTATTAACCCTAATTTTGATTTTTGAGACCATATTGAGGATTATGGTTTCAGTCATTTTACAGAATATAAACTTGTATTTGAAAGCCAAAAATGTTGCCTACATATCTGTTTCAACTCCTTCAGTACTTTCTTCTCAGCAGTTTAGTGATGCATCAGGTAGGTTCACAAGGTGGATTTTAGTTAATTAGTCTATTTTTAGTGTACTTTCTTCTCATTTTTAGTTTTTATTCATTTTGAGATTTTATTCATTTTGAGTTTTAAGTGATAGAATCTAGTTGATTATGCCCTTTTCCAAAAAAGTGTTCTCTAACTTCAAGAAACCAAATGAACCCTAAAAATATACTAAGGGCTGCCCGGTGCACGGAGCATCCCTGCATAGCGAGGGTCCGCGGAAGGGTCCCACCACATGGGTTTGCCTACGTTTCACCCTTGTGGTGGGACCCTTCCCCTGTCCCTTGCTACGCGGGGATGCTTCGTGCACCGGGGTGCCCTTAGTCTATTTTTAGGGTTCATTTGGTTTCTTGAAGTTAGAGAACACTTTTTTGGAAAAGGGCATAATCAACTAGATTCTATCACTTTACACTCAAAATGAATAAAAACTAGTAATCACTTTCTAAAGCATGTTTTCTATTCAGAAGAAATCAAATGAGCCATTAGAAGAAAGTTCCTAACTGCCCATTAAGTATGCATGCTAATTGCTAATGACCTTCCTAATTGGTTTTAATTAGATGATCCCAATTTCATTTCCTTTGGGATGTACAAGATGAAGATTCAAACAGAGCATAAGCAAGAATGCTTATCCGCTGTTGCAAAAGTTTTTGGAGATGGTTCTTGCATAAAGGGTGATTTTATTGTGATCAATTTCTTTGCCTTGGTACTGGAGAAGTAAAGAACGCCTTCATATGATAGCTATTTAAATTGTTAACTATATATTTGGCCTTAATACATGTTATTCCAGGAAGGCTGGAACATTGCAGAGTTATATCAAGTGCAATGTGTGGTTGCTGCTCCTTATGTTGTTCCCTATAGGTACTGAAATTACATAAATTATTATGAATCGATAATTCAATTCACCCATGCATATTCCTGAGAAGTATTTGTGTAGTTATTTTCATATGAAATGCGATATCAGCAACCTAACATTAAAATCATAATGTTTTTTACTATGATTAGTGTCATATCCACTTCATTAAATTGTTGTAGTTTATTGCGAATTGTTGTTTAAATATCCTATTTATGCAACTCGTTATGCTGTCTGGACATGCCATTTCCTTTGATTTTGCCAGTGCTCCTTCCTCATTTGAACGTTGTTTCAAAAAAGAGCTCCCTGTTTTATACAAATATTTTCTCCAAGCCTCTGATAATGAGGTAACTTTCTCAAATCTTTTTTTGTTTCGTCAATTTAAAATACCCGCCTACATCTGCAATGCTATTTAAAACTCTCAAGTACTTGGTTTTATGACATTTTTTACATTGACCAATATATGCTGGAATGATGTTAAGAATAGTTAAAGATTTCAGGTGCCTATATCAAGTTAAAAAGTCTTGTTTGAGCAACATTTAGATGTCTCTATAATCGACCAACATTAGATGTCATATCTTAAGAATAATTATATTCTGACAACGACATCTTAGTGCTCCTTCCTCATTCTGACAATGACATCTTTATGTTCAAGTAGATATGCTGGAATGATATTGTTCACTGGATGTGGCCCCTCTTCACAGAAGAATGGGGGAAATGGAGAAGTGAATGTTTATGTTTAGGTTCTCTTCCTTTTACGGTGCGTATTAGCATAATTTCATCAGTACTCGATAAAATTTACCTATTTTTTATTAGTTGATTGAAACTTCCAATTTTTTTTATTTTCCATTGTTCTCGATAATAACTTCAGGATCCTGTAACCAATCTACCTAAGTGGTATATGCGAGAAAGACCACCGTTGCTGCTGTAAGATTTAAACTTTTCAACATCGTTTGAGACATAAATTGCAGTCTTTTCTGAGTTTCTCATTACAGAATATGCACTGTGTTATGCTGTTTTTATCATTAGAACTGAATTTCCATCCTTTAAGTTCGACTGAATTTGGAATCAAATGCACCCGGAGAACCTCACAGATATTATTTAACATTTGCACTGAAGGCACAATTCATGTGTTCATTATTAAATGATTGGTAAAGGTTTTATTGAATATATTTTGATGCATCACCATCTATGTTGGTTGACCCTTCAACCAATTCAGACCACACAAGTCTAATTTCTCACAAGCCAATTAAAAGGAGTTGAACTGGGATATAAATCTGATTAGTTTTAAACCTTTAGGCCCAACCATATTTTTGGCGGAATTTATCATTAATTTTATCAGTTTATTAGATAGAATTTTAAGGATAATTTCGTACTTATTTTAGGAAATATGATGAGCACACGTGGCAAGGAAATGATGAGACCGGACCCATCATCATGACATATGTTGACCGCGACATTAATCACTAATGAATAGGAGGAGACATCTGGAGAATACGTCTTGTCATTATTAATTAGCATTTAAGTGCAATCTTTAATGTTATTAAAGTGAGAATTATCAAGAGTCGTATTATTAAGGGAGTCATTGTTACTAATAATTATGTGTCATTATTAAGTGTGCCCATGAAGCCTATTTAACGACGTGTTGCATGTGTAAGTCATCTTGGAAGTCTTTCATGTTCTCTCATTTTGGAGGGGGACTCTTTGGGGGTATCGACCCTTAAGAGTTTGGCGGAGCTTGCCTTTCGAATGTGTATCCCGTTTTATAATTATAGTTCACTTTAGTTCTTGATTGTTCTCTTTCCCCTTACAAAATTTCACGTTGGTATCAATGGTCTGACATGTCGCTTTATGACCGCTGTCCTTGTTGGCGCAGAAAATGCACCTCCACACCGCACACTAAAGGGAAGCGGGGGAGACCGCGGGTTGCCGGTTACTTCAGGCTGAAGAGGGTTGTCGATCTGGAGAAGAACTAGATCCGTCGAGCGGCGAGACCAGATATGCCCGCAGCGGCAAATACCACTTGCTGCGGACGATCTTATACCACCAAAAGATGCGGTTACAAGATAGAAAAAGAGGATTATTAGCTTGCGAGCTAGAGATTGCAAAGGCACAAGATTCGAGATTGTTTGTCACAGGCGACTAGCTTGAGGATTCGAATCCGCGTGCCTTTTGGGTACTGCTCACCCCTATTTATAGGTGCGGGGGCCTGCCTGAACGGGCATGCTCTAAAATTACGGGCTGCTTGAGATACAGGAGAAACGGGCAGAGGTGAGAGATTAAATGGGGTGCAGATATCAAGAAAAGAAAAGCACCATGACTGTGCGGTCGGACGGTCAGGCTTGGGTCTGATCGCTGCTCCCTCTCTGAGGCTCGGCTGGAAAGATCCATGCGGTCTGGGTGGTCTGAGATATTGCTTGTACAACCCCCATATTTGCCGAGCGCATACGGCGCAGCACGTACAGGGTCGCAATGATAAAGATGACCGTAACAGGGTGAAATGGCGGCTCGAGCGTAGTCGGAAACGACCGCTCAAAGGTGGTCGAGATCAGCTAAGGCAAAAATGGATCCGGACGAGAGAAAAAGGTAGCGGCGTGTCCAGTCGGGGGAACACCCACTCGGCCCCTCGCGGGCAAGCCCACTCTCAGCATCCCCCACTCGCCAACCTCCTTAGGTGGGGCGAGTGGGGGCAGCCCCCCACTCGCCAACCCCCCTTAGGAGGGGCGAGTGGGGGCAGCCCCCCACTCGCCAACCTCCCTTAGGAGGGGAGAGTTGGGGCAGCCCCCCGCTCGCCAACCTCCTTAGGAGGGGCGAGAGGGGGCAGCCCCCCGCTCGCCAACCTCCTTAGGAGGGGCGAGAGGGGGCAGCCCCCCACCCGCCAACCTCCCTTAGGAGGGGCGAGTGGGGGCAGCCCCCCACCCGCCAAACACCTTAGGAGGGGAGAGTGGGGGCAGCCCCCCACTCGCCAAACCCTTTAGGGGGCGAGTGGGGGCAGCCTCCCACTCGCCGACCATGTAGGAGGGAGTGGAGGCAGTTGCCAGGTCGCCAGGGCCTGCGTTTAACCGTTCGAACAACGGGATTTCGCCGTGGGCAGACCAGTTTGGGCCGCGGATAGCCATTCCAAAAGGCGGAATTATGCTATCCGCAGACCATTTCCAAAAATCTATAAATAGACCCCCATGGGCACCTTGGGGAGGGTTGACATCTCTTTACCCCACTCCCCTTAGTGTGTAGTCGGTTAGCAGGCGTCCCTGTCTTCCGCTCGCCAAGTCCCTTAGGCAAGCGGTCAGGTGTTCGCTAGTGTTCTCCGAGGTGCCCAAGCTCGGCATTGGCTTGGGAGGAGAAGATCTTCGGATCTTTCGGGTTAGTGACGGGACCTCCTCGCTGCAGCTCGCGGGGTCTATTTTCATCTAAGTCCACAAGTAGAGGGGTTCCTAGGCTCTAAGTGACCGGTCGTGGGATTTCACCCGAGAGGAGTAAGGGCAAGCTGCCTACCCTGATTTCGAACTGTTCGAATCCCATTTTTTGGGTTTCAACATTGCTGACCGCGGAGACCGGCTAACTTGAACAAAAACAGGCCGCGGAACCCCAGTTAAACAGTCCTTATAGTCATACAGATTGATGCGGCCCGCCTCTTCCTTCAAACTTGCTCTATTATCAATAATTTAAACGACAAGCTCAATAAGGTCGACATGCTCACCTCCAGCCACAATCCATGATCCGACACCCTATTCCACCACAACATAACCTTACACCACTCGTACACCTAACTCGGCATACCCACCCTCCTCACCATTCTCCCCAAGCCCGCACCGACTAACTCCCAAGCAGCCCCACTGATGGGCCACAATTGATACTAGCCTCTCCTATGGTAGCTTATACATCTCTAACGGGCTCTCTGCGTCTGTTAATTCCAACCCCACCGACTACACAACCCTGGGTTCCCTCGCCCAATTCCCCACCGGCCTCCAACCTGCTCGCGTTGTCCATGACCTACAACCAACTACGAAGGGAAACTCATACCTCCCACAATCCAAAGCAACCCCGTCTAAATGACCACCCATGGTAGCTCCGTCTTGCAACCAATAACAATGTCGACCATCACTGTTTTCCCATCTCACGTTAATTCCTCATCGACCCGCAACCCTGACAAATCATGGCAACAACGCTGCATGTACTGCTTCACACCACTGAATTTTCATACGTTCAAACATCTTCCCATGAATTCTACTGCCCACAACATCCTTTTCTTTTTCAATTCACTAGTCCCCACATCCGCCACCGAACACCTTACTCCACCTCATACCCCACAACAGTTCCTAAACCCACGAGACCCCCAAATTTCCAAAGATTTGATACTCATTTCCAGTACAATACTTTAACACCTACACTCCTACCTACTTTCAATACAATGGTAGTCTTCCTAAGGACACATTGACCTTTGCCCACCCAGATCCACGTGGACCAGCTTAACCAATCCCTTAATATGTTACCATCTACACACATCAAATCCGATGTCCACATATTCACTCTATCTCGAGTAGGACCTCACACACCATAGTAGTTTCACGCAAAGCCTCTTGTTCACTACGCCAACAAAACCTTCACATCGACGTTGCCGCATAGCAACCTCACTATATATTTGTTACCGTCATTTCACACAAGCATCATCCACCGCTCGTCTTCTATGATATTAGTACAAACATTGTTGAAATTTGAGCAGATGAACCTGCATTGCAATCAGCCCGCTGCCAGCGTCTTTTGTTTTTCCCTGCCTTGTGTGCAAGGGGGCAGCACTCTAGAGATATTTGCTGACTCTGGTCAAGGAGACTTTCTCAGAGATATGAATGTCACTCGGGCCCACATTCAGGATAAGGACTTCTTCTAATGACTGTACATTATCATCTTCTTTCTTCAGCTTTGAGGATAATGCAGATTATCAAGGGCTAGGTATTGATATGCACATGCTTCAGTCAAATGATGAGATCAACTCCACTGTCGTGAATCATGGGGACCACCACATTAATCACAAAGGAATATGTGGGGACATCTGGAGAATATGTTATGAAATTGTTAATAAGCAATTAAGTGGAGTCTTTAATCTCCTTAATGTGGAGTATCAATAGTCATATTTACTAGGAGAGTCTTTATTACTAGTAATTATGACTCATTATTAGGTGTTCCCATGAGGCCTATTTAAGGACTTGCATCGTATGATTGTATGTGTAATGTATCTTAAAATTCTCTTGTTCTTTCATCTTGAAGAGGGACTCTTTGGAGGAACCAACCATCAAGAGTTTGACGCGAGTTCTTCTCTCAAATTTGTATCCCGTTTTATAATTGTAGTTCAATTCATTCTTGAATGTTTTCTCCTCTCCTCTTCGCTTCTAACCCTATAAAATTTTCTGTTGGACAAAATATGATAAGGTTGATCTCATTCTTATCTATGGGTTTATTTTCCTTTATAATTATCATTATATGGATTTAGATTAAAAAGGTTGAAGCGGCCTTTGTCCCTACTCCCTATTACTACAATGCTACATCATGCTAATGAAACATGGCATGCTATGCGCCTATTTTAGGGGGGAAGTAATCATAAAATCTCAGTAGATAGGTGCGCAGTACGAGAAGTGGGGCATAACCAATGCAGAAGTAGAGTCGTGACTCGGGAGTAAGCGATACAATTGAGCACGCGAGTGTGATTGGCAATCTCTTGTGAATGTGATTAAGCACGCGGTGAAGCAACTGTGATTGGGTTTGCTTTGTTACCAAATTAGTCAGTGATGATGCGGGATATCTTCGTTCCAAATGTCGTTATTAGACATAAGCATGTTATAAAGTCAATAAATTAGATTGTACAATATTTGTGACAATTTTTGATGTTCTTAGAGTGAAATTTTCAAGTGCATTAAGGATTTTATATGTATTATAGTACATTTACATGTATTTTAACTCGTTTGAGTCACCATTGCACATTATGAGTTGTGTTGGTTTATCATATATCTATATATGAGTGACAGACACAAAGCTCCGCCCCTACGACTATCCGTGACTGTACCCTGATCGCGACAGGCACGGGGCTCTGCCCCTATTAATTAATTAATACAACTTAAAAAACCACACTATCAGTTAATTAATACGGAAAGTAGTTATACACCACTTTTCGATTTTTATTAAAAAAACCCACATCCTAATGCATATATCATCGTTCATGTTAAATCAACTTTTATAAAGCTGATGAATTTAATTGTAGCTCCTCAAAAATACCACTGACATGCCTAATGATAGTCTTCCTCGAAAATACCGCTGATATGCCTAATGACAGCCTACCATAATAGGTATAGGAGCTCTGCTAAAAACTTTTTCGCTTTTATAAATTTTCATTATTACTTTTAATTTGGGTATATGGTCTAATTACTTGAATGAGCATTATATTTTAATTTTTTTTGAAATAGATTATAATATATGTTAAGTCATTAGATTAAAACAATAAGACTATATTTGATTTTGAAAGTTTCACCAAAGGCATGTTTTCCCTTTTAATATTGTATATATATATAATATTCCCCATCCATTTTACTTCTTTCCTATCTTATCCTCACCCTTCCACTTTATTTCCTCTGTATGCTCATCTTTTTGCTCCATATTCCTCTTTATCCTCTCTCTCTCTCTCTCTCTATATATATATATATATATATTCCCTCCAATTTTCACATTTCCCCATCCATTTTACTCCTTGCCTATCTTATCCTCACCCTTCCACTTTATTTCCTCTGTATGCTCATCTTTTTGCCCCATATTCCTCTTTATCCTATATCTATATCTATATATATATATTTTTTCCCTCCACTTTTCACATTTCCCCCATCCAATTGACTCCTTGCCTATCTTATCCTCACCTTTCCACTTTATTTCCTCTGTATGCTCATCTTCTTGCCCCATATGCCTCTTCACCTTACAAACTTTCGATCATCCTATTTGGAGGTGACTTGTGGACTTCCCGATGATGAATTTTGACATTTCCTGCACCCTTCCTACCCCCTTATCCATGGCTGACCACACCTTCCTCTCACCCTCTTTATTTTTTGAGTCTTTTGGCAGCCCTTCTTTACGTGCATACATGGAGGTTTGTTACAGAGGGAAAAATTTTAGGGTTAAGAGATGAGAGAAGAGAACGCTCAAGAAAGAAATTGCACCAAAATTATAAAATGGGATACATATTCGAGTGACAAGCTCTCGCTAAACTTCTGGGGGCTCGCACCCCTCAAAGAGTCCCTCTCGAAAATGAGAGAACACAAAAGACTTCCAAGATGCCTTATACATACAAGATACATCCTTACTCCTTAAATAGGTCTCACAAACACACTTAACAATGACTCGTAATTATTAATAATAAAGACTTGCCTAAAAAATGAGACTCTTGATATTCTCACATTTATGACATTAAAAACTACACTTAATAACCCACAATTATGACATGCATAATCTTTGATTAATGTGGTGGTCCTTATGTTTTATATCTTGATTTGCACGAGGCGTATCAATACCCATCCCTTGAAAATTTGACTTGTCCTCAGGGCAGACGAAAGAAGCTGGTAATGCATGGTCATTAGAAATCGTCCTGATCTCGACTGTGGTCCTGCGTGTCGTGCATGTGTTTGAGTAAGAATTCTTGGGTAAAGTCTTGACGCACGACGACTGCGTGTTGAAAATCCCGAAGGAAGTGCTACGATAATGTACCGATCGCAAGTAATAAAGTGATTATGTGAGTTATCGTCTCCACAGGGAACACGAAGCGAAGAATCCCGAAACTACGGTGTCGTTTGCTATTTAAGCGATCGAAAGATTGTTTTCGCTATTAATCTAGGAGCTTGAACAAGAAATCAGAGAGAGTTAGAGAGAGTGAGAGGTGTTCATTCCATCCAAACCATTCAAGCAAAGTAAATCACACACATTAGTCAGACGAAAAATAATGAGCTGAATGATTATGTGCAACTCCCTCTTTTTATACACGAAGGGTGAAGACTCAAAAGGTAAGAAAAAGAATGGGCTTTTTATAATGGTCACTTTTACAATATGCCACAAATATGTTACCCTAAATAATGATTTAATTCATCCCCCTCAAAATGGGAGTATATGTCGAACATTCCCAGTTTGATAAATTGTCTTTGAACAAGTCACAACTTAAGCACTTAGTAAAGATGTCTTCAAGTTGATCTTGAGATTGAACAAACGGGGTGCAAACATTGCCTTTTTCAAGGTGATCCTTAAAGAAGTATCTATCAATTTTGACTTGTTTTGTTCGATCATGTCGAACATTGAAAGTGCACAGTTAACCTCACTAGAATTCTCTAGAGGGCGGGGGGGGGGGGGGGTGAATAGAGATTAAAAATACTTTGTGCAATTATATATATATATATGTAATAATCACAGATTTAAACTTCCCACACACCAACAAGAATTAAGCAAGCAAATAAGAAAAATAACAAGTAGAAAATCACAGCACAACACAAGAAAATATAGTGGTTCCCCAAACTTTGGGTAGTCCACTCTTCTACCCCCTTTGGTAGGAATTCACTAACTTGCACTGAGTCTTTTGATAAGGAGACTCTTAGAACCAGACTGAGTCTTTTGATAAGGAGACTCTTAGAACCACTACAACTGAATTTTTTGAAGAGAGATTCTAAAAATTCTTTTATACAGTTTGAAAATGAAGTAAGAAAGAAAAGAAGAAGTAGAACAAGTAGAAGAACAAGAAACAATATATGTAAGAAGGAATCTTCTTCCTAGCAAGAAGATTAGAAGCACAAGTATAGTGAATAAGATCTCTCTTCTATAGTGAGAAGGAGATGATAAGCTTTTCTCTCTTTTATGAGAGCTTTCAGAATTTGCAGCAGAATGACTTCAGAAGAAGGAGAAGATGAAGGCTTTTTCTTTTGCTGCAGCACACTATTTCTTTTCTCAACTTTTTCACTCTTCACTTGGGAGCTCTTCCTCTATTTCAAAATGGATGAAGTGGATCACTAGTTCTTATTCTTTGCCGACCTCCTTCTGATTTATAGCTTTGTTTGAAATATAATGCTAAAGGAGATTAATCAATTAGCTGACAAAGAATTAGAAAGAGGTAAGAGTTTCCATAATTAATATTTCTGTAGAAGGAAAAGAATTCATTCTGATTTCAAATAATATCCATAATAATCTGAATCAAATAAGCCAAGAATCAAATAGAAGGAAATGCTGATTCAGAACGGCTATAAAAGAATAATATTATTCCTTTAAAATCAGATCTACAGAAAGAAGGAAAGAGATCTGGCGTGTTTTTGAATTACTTATAGATATCGACGTGCGTCGATTACTATTCGCCGTAAACGTCGATTTCATCCTGGCTGGACGTCGAGAGGAGAATAAGGAAGGTGCGTCGACTAGGATGCGTCGACTTTATCACATGCGTCGACTGGAAGTCAGAGGTACGTCGACTAGGATTACGTCGAATTCTTCTAAGAGTTACTTCGACTCTTCCTGAGAGAAACGTCGACTATATTTCGACGTTGCGTCGAATACTATTCGACGCATATTTACTTAGCCCAATTTTTTCATACTTAGAATTTATGTTCTACTCAATTCTAGGGGTTAAGATAAATCATTTCCCCAACAATCTCCCCCTATTTGTCTTAACCCTATATAGAGAGAAATTTGTATTAGCTTTTAATCAACAAAGCAAAGCATTCATATAGAGAAGAGATATGCTAAGCAATCAGAAGAAAATAGAATAAGAAATTATATAAACAACTTTCATGTTTAGTTGGGTAATCAGCATTTAAGCATAGACAAATGTTTAAATAGAGTATATCATCATTGTTCAGGGGTAGGAGGAGTTTTTCTTTTTCTAGTGAATATTTTTGTGGGTTGCTCCTTCTCAGCAGCAGGTGATTCCCTCAGCTCCCCCTGAGTCTCAGCAATTTGCTCCCCCTGAGTTAAAGTAGTTTGCTCCCCCTGGGATGGACCTTCCTTTGAGCCTTTTGCTTCTTCTTCAGTCTCTCTTTCATCTCCAATTTCAGGTATACCAGCATCTGGCTCCCCCTGAGCTTCAGCTTCCTCTTCAGCTACATCTTCTGCTCTACTTGCCTCCCCTTGCAATAGATCCACTTGTTGTGCAACTTCTCTTGCTATAATCAGTACATTTGATATCTGCTCTTCAGTATGTAGCTCTGGTACTACTTCATTCCCAGTGGTCTTGAGTAGAGCTAAACTGTCAGATTTTGAAGGATGAGGGGTTTTGTGAGAGGGAGTTTTGTGGCTGGAGAGCTGCTCTTCATCTAACTTCTCCCCCTTCTTGACCTTCTTAGCCAAGGAGGTGAAGAAAGACTTGGTGACCCTAGATGAAGAGATAGAGGATTTCAGGTTTTGCACAGAGGCATTGACCCCATCTATTTGGGTTTGCATGTGCATGATGGAAGAGTGAATTTGAGAGCAGTGTCCATCCAGCAAGTCCTGAAACTTTTGGGCTGCTGACTGGATACTGGGTGATGAGGTTTTCAGTGGATGGTTCAGAATGTGGTGATGGAGGAGGAGATAATGGTGGAGGAGATAATGGTCGAGGTGAATGTGAGGAAGGTGGAGAGGGGACTGTATCAAGTTGATGAGGTGTATTTGATGGAGGAGGTGGAGGAATAGAAGAGGGTTGAGCAGGTGACTGAGTTGGTATTTGTGAAGGTGTGGATAATGGTGGTACAGAAGAGATGTCTGTATGAGGAGGAGGAAGAGGTGAAGATGGATGATCAGGAGAGTTAGGAGGAGATGGAGTTCTTTCAGGAATGGAACCAGGCTTGGGAATTTGCCTGGTCCATTTTGAGAAGAGGGCTATTGACATCTTTTTTCCAGGAGGGATAGAGATTCCTTTTGACCTACATAGGTCAGGGAAGGAGTGGAAGAGTACTTGACTCATGATTCTCATATATGCATACTCTTTATGAGAGTATTTGTAGTCTATCATTTTGAGCAGGAGGCTGGCCCAGTCTACTTTCTTCTTCAACACAAGGGCCCCCATGATGTTCAGTTGCTGTTTGGGTACTGCATCATGGGCAGAGATCTTGCATAGTAGTATTTTTCCTACTATATCTGTCAGTAATCTATATTCATCAGAAAAGTCAATTTTCTTTAGGTGGATTGGTCTATCTTTTGAAAACTTCATGGTGATTAACAGATTCTTGATTTCATCAGGGGTGAGTTCCACAGGTTCATCACCTGATACGGGAATGATGAAGGAGACTTATTTAGTTACTCTTTAGAAACTGATTTTCTTTCCCTATTTGAGTTGGACAAAATTAACATTGTAATGTACCTGATGGAAGATCAAAGGTAGTCCTAATGTGTTCTGCAGCGATTGAGACAGGTGTCTCATGGATTGTTCCTTGGATTTCTCCTTGTTCAGATATCTGAACATGAGTCATGAGCTCTGTGAGTTCTGTCTCCAGGAGCTTGCATCTTGTGGAGATGAGTTTGTCTAATCCAGCTTCAGTAAACAGAGCTATGATGCTCTTGTAATTTTCTGCGGCGGCTTGGAAAGATTTGAGGTCAATGCCAAAGCCTGAGTTGGTCTTAGGAGCCATTTTAGGTCAGTGATAGAGATGAAGAAATGGTTGGACTGAGGAGCAAGAAGAATGAAAGATGCAGAGGTCGTGAAGGTTTCTAACTGAAGAGTCTATTTAAGTCAGGTGAAACGTCGAAACGAGGCACAATTCGAGGCTTATTCGGTACAGCAGTGGATGTGACCGAGAATATTTTAGTATTGCCGCTCGTTTTCATGAAGTCGACGTTACGTCGAATGGAATTCGACGTGAGCGTCAATACAGTCTGGTTTGGGATGATAGGGTTTCCTATCAACGTATGCGTCGATTGGAGTTGATGCATGCGTCGATTTCATTTATTGAACTGAGTTATCGACGGTGCGTCGATTCGAAGTCGACGTGACTTTATTTGACAGATTCTGGGTTTTCTTTGAGAAATTATTTCCTCCTATTCCTAAAGTTTTCTAAATTACTCTAGGACTAATTTTAAGAACAATTTGATTGATTATGCCAACACTGTTTGACAGTGTGGTCAATTTTATTACAAATATAACACCTGATTTTCTTTTGACTAAGGAAATTTGAGTTTAGAGAGGAATAGAGATGGTGATTAGGATAAAAGTTTTGATTAGGATAGTAATTTTGACTATGAAAAGATTTTTGATTGGAATAGAAGTTTTGATCAGGATAAAAATTTCGATCAGGATGAGAGGGTCCCGAATTGGGGTTAAGATGGAAAGTTTTTGGAGGATAGGCATTCAAGTTGCTCTGAGTTTGTATGCGTCGATATCCATTCGACGTATGTTGATAGTTGCATTAATTTATATTCGGCGCTTTCTTCAGATTGCCTTGATCTGGTATCGACGCATGGAAGAAGTTGCGTCGATTCGATGTCGACGTACTTTTATTCAAGCGTCGAGTTGAGGTCGAGGCATCTGAGCGATTGCGTCGAGTATAATTCGTCGTACTATCATTCATGCGTCGATATGAAGTCGACGCAATTGTGTCTACACAGATTTTATTTTTCTCTTTTTCTGATTGGAGTTTTGTTTCTTTATAACTTGTTTCTTTTGGGTTAGTTTCTTTCTTAGAAGTAGTTTGAGAGTCTTCATCTGTATAGTATGATGTTTCATCAAAATGGTTTATCTCATTGAGGGAGTCTTCTTCCTTATTTTGTGAGTCTTCTTCTTGGTTTATTGATTTAGTGGGTTTAGTGAATTTAACAGGGCTCATCCAAGCAGGTTTGTTGGGTGAAATTGGACTATCTGAGGGATCAGCTCCTAGCCCAAGATTTTTAAGTCTTTTTGTTTGTTTTTCTGTGATTTCTTTAAGTGTTTGGCTTCTCATTTTTATTGATTCTTCAAAAGCTTTTGCTTGGGACACCTTATTCTTAAGAAGCTGGTTTTCTATTTTAGCCCTCTCTATTTCCTTTTCTATGATATTAACCCTTAACTCATGATTTTTAGAGCAAGTATCTTCTATCTTTCTCTGGTTTTTGATGACATTAATTTGTTCTTTTAGATTATTAATTTCTTGTTTAGCTTTTAGTTGATCTAAACATAATTCTTTAAAATCCTTTTTGAAGTCATCACACAGAAAATCTATGTCATCAAAAATGCTTACCTCATCCTTATCCTCAGATTCCTCTATGAGAATAAGGCCATTTTCTTTACCATCTTCAGAAAAGATGCTTCCTTCTGATTCTGTCTCACTCCATGATTTGGCATCATGTTCTTCTTTTGAGCTTTCAAAAGTCATTAGGCATAAGTCTTCTTGCTTAGACTCTTCATTGTCACTTTTGGATGAGGTGCTGTCCTCAGAATCTGTTTCACTCCAAGCTTCTGTAATGAAGCCTCTTTCTTTCTTCTTCCCCTTTTTCTTAAGATCTTTTTTTTTCAGATCTTTCTTTTTCTCAGTATTTTCTGGACATTCTGGTGCTATGTGTCCAGGTTTCCTGCAGGAATAACAAATGATTTCTTTAGTAGGAGTTTTATCATACCTTGATTTTGATTCGCTCCTTCTAGACCCATCTGTCTTGACCCATTTCTTGAATCTTCTGGCCAGGAGGCTGAACAATTCTTCTTCAGTGACATGAGTCTCTTCTTCTGTTGCTTTCAAAGCAAATGCTTTTATCTTTTGAGGAAGTTGAAGTGCTTCCTCTTCCTTCCTTCTCTTCTCTGGTTTTCAGCAGCTGGTCATAGAATTTGAGTTTTCCTAAGAGAGCATCTGTTGAGATTTCCCTTTGTCCTCTTGTATCTCTTATTGCCCATATTCTTGAGTCCCAAGAACTTGGGAGACTCATTAACAGTTTGTCATTGATCTCTGTGAGAGAGATCTCTCTATCCAGGCTCCTTAATTGATTGATGATCAGACTGAATCTGTCATACATCTCAGATATGCTTTCTTCCTGCTTCTTTTGAAAGTTCTCATATTGGGAGATCAATAGAGCCTTTCTATCTTTCCTTTCATCAGCACTCCCTTCTACCATTTTTGTAAGAGCTTCCCAGATTTCTTTGGCTGATTCACATTCAACAACCTTTTGAAAGATTTTATCTGAGAGGGTTGAGACCAGAATGTTCACAGCTTTTGCATCACATGTTCCTGCCTTCTTCTCTTCAGCTGTCCACTCAGCCTTTGGGACAAGTGTTTGAGTCACTTCACCATTTGAGTCTCTTCTATAGGGCTTGGGAGGACCTGTCAAGATAATATTAAACAATTCTTCATCAATAGAATTCATATAAATCCTAATTCTTGTTTTCCAAACTGCAAACTTTTCAAGATTGCACATTGGTGGTCTGGTGGAAGCATAATCTTTGATTTGTGCCATGTGAAAAGATATAGTTTTCAGAAATATATATATATATATATAAGGAGGTAGAATCTTTTTGATCAAGGAGTTAACCTTTTTAGATCAACCTCCCTCTGATACCAATTGAAAGTGCACAGTTAACCTCACTAGAATTCTCTAGAGGGGGGTGAATAGAGATTAAAAATGCTGTGCAATTATATATATATATATGTAATAATCACAGATTTAAACTTCACACACACCAACAAGAATTAAGCAAGCAAATAAGAAAAATAACAAGTAGAAAATCACAGCACAACACAAGAAAATATAGTGGTTTCCCAAACTTTGGGTAGTCCACTCTTCTATCCCCTTTGGTAGGAATTCACTAATTTGCACTGAGTCTTTTGATAAGGAGACTCTTAGAACCAGATTGAGTCTTTTGATAAGGAGACTCTTAGAATCACTACAACTGAATTTTTTGAAGAGAGATTCTAAAAACTCTTTTACACAGTTTGAAAATGAAGTAAGAAAGAAAAGAAGAAGTAGAACAAGTAGAAGAACAAGAAACAATATATGTAAGAAAGAATGTTCTTCCTAGCAAGAAGATTAGAAGCACAAGTATAGTGAATAAGATCTCTCTTCTATAGTGAGAAGGAGATGGTAAGTTTTTCTCTCTTTTATGAGAGCTTTCAGAATTTGCAGCAGAATGACTTCAGAAGAAGGAGAAGATGAAGACTTTTTCTTTTGCTGCAGCACACTATTTCTTTTCTCAACTTTTTCACTCTTCACTTGGGAGCTCTTCCTCTATTTCAAAATGGATGAAGTGGATCACTAGTTCTTATTCTTTGTCGACCTCCTTCTGATTTATAGCTCTGTTTGAAATATAATGCTAAAGGAGAATAATCAATTAGCTGACAAAGAATTAGAAAGAGGTAAAAGTTTCCATAATTAATATTTTTGTAGAAGGAAAAGAATTAATTCTGATTTCAAATAATATCCATAATAATCTGAATAAAATAAGCCAAGAATCAAATAGAAGGAAAGGCTGATTCAGAACGACTATAAAAGAATAATTTTATTCCTTAAAAATCAGATCTGCAGAAAGAAGGAAAGAGATCTGGCGTGTTTTTGAATTACTTATAGATATCGACGTGCGTCGATTACTATTCGCCGTAAACGTCGATTTCATCCTGGCTGGACGTCGAGAGGAGAATAAGGAAGGTGCGTCGACTAGAATGCGTCGACTGGAAGTCAGAGGTACGTCGACTAGGATTACGTCGAATTCTTCTAAGAGTTACTTCGACTCTTCCTGAGAGAAACGTCGGCTATATTTCGACGTTGCGTCGAATACTATTCGACGCATATTTACTTAGCCCAATTTTTTCATACTTAGAATTTATGTTCTACTCAATTCTAGGTGTTAAGATAAATTATTTTCCCAACAAACATGATTATATGCAATTTTGATAGTAGTTTTGTTGTCGC
The DNA here is from genome assembly GCA_033032865.1 of Dactylorhiza incarnata. Lineage (NCBI taxonomy): Eukaryota > Viridiplantae > Streptophyta > Magnoliopsida > Asparagales > Orchidaceae > Dactylorhiza > Dactylorhiza incarnata. Next base: position 3,902,184 of record JAWHQI010000170.1, read on the forward strand.
AACATAAACTGATAGGCCTTTCAGTTTGTAGTCCCAAATCCCGCATTGTTGAGTTAAGCCAGAACCCCTCACATAGTCCTTCTGACATTGCTCTATATTATGCTTTTGCGCTAGATCTTGCTACAATATTTTGCTTCTTGCTTCGCCAGGTCACTAGATTCCCTCCAACAATGGAGCAATATCCGGTGATGGACTTTCTATCATATTGACTTCCATCCCAATCAACATCCATATAAACTTCAACATCCTGGTGTTTATTTCAAGAGAATAGAAGTCCACGTCCAGGGGAGTTCTTCAAATACCGTAGTGCACGCATGACTGCTTCATGATGTCGCAGTCTGGGAGAGTGCATGTATCTGCTGAGGATCTTAACAATATGTGTGATGTCTGGGCGAGTATATGAGAGATAGATCAACCTTCCCACTAGTCTTTGGTAGCTAGAGGAGTTCACCCTCTCACCAGCCTTGTCTTCATCAATCTTACAGTTAACTTCCATGGGAGAATTAGCCGGAGCACAACCAAGCATCCCTGTTTCTTCTAAAAAATCTATGACATATTCGCGTTGTGGAGAGCGAAGCAAGGAAGGAATGCGGCGACCGTAGCAGCAGGCGAGAGCAAAGGACGCAACAGAACCGACGACGTGAGCGGGCAGTCGACAGGTCGCACCAAATATTAGGTATCTCGGGGAAGAGAACGACAAGGGAGGGCGGCGACGGTAGAGGGAGAGGAGGGGAGGAGAGGAGAGAAAATCTTAGTGAGCAACCCTAATTTCTTGCATAGATCCAAGATAACCCTAAATGAGAACATACAACTCACCTTATAACATCGGGGTGCGAATATCAAAAGTTCTGGAGTGCGAATAGTAAAACATAAATAAACACGAAATGTAAATATTCAAATAGAGGTAGTTCCCGCGGTTTCCGACCACGTCATTGCGCTACGTCCCAATGCCTTCTTGCGTGTGTAGACCCTCCACGGCGTTGCCTCTTCATGCACGTCCGTATCAATCTTTCTCATAGGTATTCATTCTTTCAATCCCTATGATTTATATCTCGGTTATGTTAGCATAGTTTTACAACAAGTTAATTATAGTTCTCAAAAGCTCGGTAAAATTGCATAGCTATTTGGTTAAATAATAGTTCTTTCGCTTTTATTTTAAGATCTTCTCGCATCTCTCGATGTTAAATCGCTTCTGTATCAGTTTGATCTGGTAGACATTTTTATGAGGCATCATAGATAGGTTCCTTGGGATTTGTCCTGCAGCATACACCAAAAGGTTGTTTGTTGTTATACTGAATTCCTTTCTTGCATTTTCTTGTCGAAATTATTGTATTTTTAATTGAAGATTTGTTAGTTTGCTATTTTAATGTTCAGGTATGGGTTCAGCAAGGAGATTGTAGAATGCCCAGGTATAATACATGCGCTTCAGTACAAGGAATGCGTCGTATCCTTGGTTTATGTTATAAATATCTATCTCCATTTTATTTCTCTTGTTCTTTTAGTGAATGTCTTGTAGTTAGCATTTGAAAAAAAATGGAGTTGGACCCAACAGATGATTGTGAATGTCATTTAAAATACATTGCTTCTGAAGCTAAGTTGAGCTGATGTGATGCATTTAAAAGCTTGTTATTTTTTACTTTACAAAGTACTACGGAGGTAGTTTGAAGCAGGACGAATCTACATGTGACGGACGCGCGAAGCCCTAACCCTATATGCAATGCAAACAATCACGAAGAGATGCAGTGGAACTACGACTAACCCTAACATGAAGATGGGAGTACACTCATGCAATCATATACGAGATCTAATAAACGAAATGCTCCCGACATAAACTCTAATGCGATGCAAATGCAATGACTCAATCGTGCAATCACTTCCGACGCATAGTTAATTAAATAATATTAATTTCCCAAGCTTTTAACCTCAATTGTGCAAAAACGTCTGAAATTAAATAATTATGCGACGATTGCAAAATAAATTGAGAGTGCACTGAAATTAAAATGCAGAGCGAATAAATAATACAATAAGTGAACATCATTGTAGAGTCAAGCCAAAATTAATGAGAGCGAAACATTACTAACAATAAGTGAACATCATTGTAGGGAATGAAAATTGAAATGTAAGAACTCACCTAGAAATCGGTACCAGTGATGGAGGAGGTGGTAGTGGCTGTCCCGGATGACAAGGCTGACTGTATAGTGACCGTAGGTGGCTATAAAGGGGCTGAGAGGGTGTCGGGCTGCTAGGAGACGGTTGCTGGGAGGAGGGGTTTGGACGGGTAGTGGCTGGGAGGGTAGTTCTGGACAGGGGAATGGTCTGGTGGCCGGCAGATGGTGTTTGTGAAGGAATATTTGGATGGGCGGCGGCTGTGAGGAAGGATCTGGGCAGGGAGGGGGTCAGGCTCCTGACAAAAGGTAGTTGGGAGAGGGGATTTGGATGGGCGGCGACAGGGAGGGAAGTCATCGGAGGTTAGGAGGTGGCAGTGGGCTAAAGGGGCGGCGACAGGGGGACTAAAGGGGAGGCGGCAGAGGGACTAAAGGGGCGGCGATAGGAACTTCTGTAGAGGGAGGCGGCGTCTGGGAGTGAGGAAATTGTGGTCTGAGATGGATTTGTCTGCGGAAACAGCGGTTGGGGAACGAAGGAGACTCGCCAGAGGCAGTAGAGGAGGTGGACGGGGCGCCGGCACCTCTGGAAACAGTAGACTGCAGCGTCGACACTGCACGAGGCCCTCAACATCGCACCAAGGGGGAAGAGACCGAACGGTATCGCTTGGAAGCCCTAACTCTCAATGCCATAAGCCATAGGCTGATTAAATATAAGTAGGGGGTTTAAGTTAAATCATCTAACGGTCTCAAACGCACAATCAAACTTAATATAAATCTCAAAACAGAAATCCGGAAAAATACATAAAGATATGAAAAATCGCGATGAATGCGATTGCGGTCTCCGATCTTCAAGCCAATGATTGAAAAGTGTTGATCCGGTAAGTTCTCAAAAGGTGCGCGATTGATCTCCATCATTGTCACTAAGCATATTGTTGTTGATTTTATTAGACTCATTAGTGTTTATATTATGTAGGGTTGTCAAGTGTGCCGGAAAGATACATAAACCCATAACCCTATTGTTACGGATGTCGCGGACCAACGCTGGAGGATTACGTACAAATACCGCAATTCGGGGCACACCGCTTAGGATTTATCTTCGATGTTCACTTGTATCTTTATTTTAGCATTTTGGTATTTTATATGTTGTTTGAACTTTGGTCCGGTTGGACCGGTTGGGTCTCCAACCCATATAGGTGGGAGCATGTTTGCTTGGAGCATTAGGAAATCAATTACCTTTTTTATCTCTCTCTAATTCCCCGTCCGAGCCCTAACCCGCTTTCCCCGCCGCTCGCTCTCGCCTACGCGCCTCACGCTCGCTGCCCGCAGGCTCCAGATCGACGACGCCCACCCTACGCTAGCCCTCTTCCTGGCCACCTCCTTCGTCGCTCTCTCTCCTCCAACGAGATATGGTCGAGGGGTTTTCGCAAGGGTCACGCCGATCCTCTCCGAGATTTCCCGCTTCCTCCACACACTAGGGCTCAGGAGGCCCCATAATATCTTGGTAACAGAGGTCTCCTCCTCCGCCGCTGCTCCACTGCCCTCCACGCCAACAACCACCGCCCTTGCCGCCGCCGACGCTGAGCTTCCGCCCCGGCCAACAACTACAGCACCCAGATCGGGCATTACGCCGCACAATCGGGGCTCGACAGTCCTTTTGGGGGCTTCCGCAGCCGTTCTCCCGCTGTTATCGGGTTCACAGTTTTCTTAGTGACCTCACTGCGCAGCATCTTCACCTGTCGGTGACGTCCCGTCCGAGCCTACGGGTTTCAGTTGTCAACGGCATGGCCATGACTTGCACAGGAATCTGCCGCGCAGTGCCTATTTTTGTGGAGGGATACCATTCCTACGTGGACTTCTATGTGATCGCCCTACGAGGTTTTGAGGCAGTGTTGGGAGTACGTTGGATCCGCACCTTAGCGCCACTTTTGTGGGATTTTGATACACTGACGATGACATGGGGCCGTCACCCCCACCAGACGGTGTGACAGGGCCGTCCGACGACCATCGACCGACAGGTTTTTCTCGCTTGTGCCGACCAGACAGAGCCCTCTGACCACGAGACACTCTTACAGGAGTACCAGGACACTACCACCGCACTAACGGGACTTCCTCCCTTGCGGCGCCAGGATCACCGCATTTGCCTCCTACCCGAGACGGCTCCTGTAGTTGTTCGTCTCTACCGCTATCCGTTCCGCTAGAAGGATGAGATTGAGCGACAGTGCGCCGCTATGTTGCAGCAGGGCATCATTCGTCACAGCGTATCCCCCTTTTCATCTCCAGTCTTGTTGGTCAACAAGAAGGACGACACATGACACTTCTGCGTCGATTACCGCGGGCTGAATGCACGGACGGTGAAGGACAAGTTTCCTATTCCGGTCGTGGAGGAGCTATTGAACGAGTTGCACGACGCCCGCTTCTTCTCCAAACTGGACCTTTGCTCTGTGTACCATCAGGTGCGCATGGCCCCCGAGGATGTGGAGAAGACCGCCTTCCGCACCCACCATGACCACTTTGAGTTCCTCGTGATGCCCTTTGGGCTCATCAACGCCCCCTCCACCTTCCAGGACCTCATGAATGAGGTATTCCACGACCTTTTACGTCGTTGTGTGCTTGTTTTCTTTGACGATATTTTGGTCTACAGTGAGACATGGGAGTCCCATCTGGACCACCTCCGAGGATTTTTTCAGTTAGTTCGGACTCACAAATTGTTTTTGAAGCGGACCAAGTGTTCATTTGGGATGGCAGAGTCTCATACTTGTGTCATGCGGTGGATAGTACCGGGGTGTCCGCTGCCCCCTCAGGATTCAGAGCGTGACGGATTGGCCCCTTCCCCAATCCCAGCGGGAACTCCGGGGTTTTCTCGGTTTGGCGGTTTACTATCGGCGATTTATCGAGGGGTACAACATCATGCAACACCATTGTTTGCCCTATTGAAGAGATAGTACTTTACATGGGAGGACTCGTCGACAACGACTTTTCGCGCGCTTCAGCAAGCCCTCGTCTCAGCTCCAGTACTGCGCCTACCAGACTTCGACCAGGAGTTCTAGGTGGAGTGCGATGCCTCCAGCCAGGGGTGCGGTGCTCCAATATGAGCGCCACCCAATCGCATATTTCAGTCGTCGGACCGCCCCTCATCATCAGAAGCTTCAAGCTTACGAGCAGGAGCTGATTGGACTGGCCAAGGCTATCCAACATTGACGGGCGTACTTGTGGGGGCGAACTTTTCTGATCGACATCGATCATTTCAGTTTTAAGTACCTCTTGGAGCAACGCCTCATCACGGCCCCACAACAATGTTGGATCAACAAACTTTTGGGTTTTGACTTTCGTGTGGAGTACAAGGCGGGGGCCTTGAACCGAGCATCCGACGCTCTCTCCCGCCGCGATCACGAGGAAGGATCCTTATTGGCCCTCTCTTACCCGACCTCGCCACTTCAACACCGCCTGCGGACAGAGATTCAGGACACTCCGACTCTTCAAGAGCTTCTTCTTCGTATTGAAGAGGGTAGTTTGCCCTCGCATTGGACAGTTCGGGACGGGCTCATCCTATACAAGGATCGACTCTATCTTTCAGACACTTCCCCCTTGATCCCGAAGATTCTGGCAGGGTTCCACGACGCCACACATGAAGGGGTTCATAAGACCCTTCAGCGGATCCGGGCGGAGTTCTTTTGGAAGGGCCTCAAAAGGCGGGTCCAGGACTTCATCGCCCTTTGCCCCACCTGCCAACGTAGCAAGGCCTACCAGCTCTTACCCGCCGGGCTGCTTCAGTCCCTCTCCATCCCGACACAGATATGTGCGGATATTTCCATGGATTTCATTGAGGGCTTACCGACTTAGAGGGGCCGTTCCATCATCTTCGTGGTCGTCGATCACTTGTCCAAGGGCGCTCACTTCATGGCGATGAGTCTCCCTATTGTCGGGTATGTGGTGGCGCGCATCTTCTTCGACCAGGTGTTCCGATTACATGACATACCAGAGAGTATCGTGTCCGACTGGGACAAGGTTTTCACCTCCCTCGTTTGGCAGGAGTTATTCGCCTTATGCGACACGAAGTTCGCACTTTCGTCGGCATACCACCCGCAATCTGACGGGCAGACGGAAGTGGTTAACAGGACACTGGAGATGTACATGCGCTGTATTACGGGGGACCGCCCCAAGGATTGGGCACGATGGCTTCCGTGGGTGGAGTACTGCTACAACACTTCCTACCATTCAGCTCTACAGACCACTCCCTTCAGGCTAGTCTATGGTCGTGATCCACCTCCCCTACTTACTTATACCAACACGTCCGCCCGTTCACCCATTGTTGATACGGAGCTGTCCACTTAGGATCAGATCCCCGCCTTAACCCGTGAGAGGCTTCTTCAGGCTCAGGCCCGCATGGAGACCGCCTACAACCGGGGACACCGCGAGCTATTCTTCGCACCGGGGGATTGGGTATGGCTTAAACGCCGTCCTTATCGTCAAACGACCATAGCTCCGAGTTCATACAACAAGCTGGGGCCCAAGTTCTATGGGCCGTACCTGATCTCAGAGCATATCGGCGAGGTGACATATTGTCTCCAACTCCCGGACAATTCCCAGATCCACGACGTGTTCCATGTTTCGCAACTCAAGCCGTTCGTGGGAGTACCACCTTCAGAGCCTTTGGTCCACCTGCCTCCACAGCTCCAGGACATGCTTGGGGACAAGCTTGATGACAACGCGGGCGGAGATGTTACGGATGTCGCGGACCCACGCTGGGGGATTACGTACAAATGCCGCAATTCGGCGCACACCGCTTAGGATTTATCTTCGATGTCCGCTTGTATCTTTATTCCATTATTTTGGTATTTTTTATGTTGTTTGAACTTTGATCCGGTTGGACCGGTTGGGTCTCCAACCCATATGGGTGGGAGCATGTTTGCTTGGAGCATTAGGAAATCAATTACCCTTTTTATCCCCCTCTCTAATTTCCTCTCTTTCTCTCCCTCTCTCTAATTCGTCCGAGCCCTAACCCGCGCTCCCCGCCGCTCGCTCTCTCCTACGCGCCTCATGCTCGCTGCCCGCAAGCTCCAGATCGACGACGCCCACCCGACGCCAGCCCTCTTCCTCGCCACCTCCTTCGTCGCTCTCTCTCCTCCGGCGAGATAGAGTTGAGGGGTTATCGCAAGGGTCACGCCGATCCTCTCCGAGATTTCCCGCTTCCTCCACACACTAGAGCTCAGAAGAGGGCCCATAACACCTATCCTCTAATTGCTCTAACTGGTTGACCATATGTGGTAATACACTATTATAGGTTCAGTGCTGGGCCATAAATATATATTATCTTATAAAAGCTCCATGGAAGCACAATTTAGAACCAAATTATACGCACATGAATAGTATGGAGATGTAACCAACAAGTTTTCATGAATTCTCACATAATCTCAGTATATTGCAATGAAAATAAAATAAAAATAAACATTATGGTGATGGTCCCGCAAATCACGTAGCTACTAATGAAATTGTCACAAAGTACAACCCATTATTTTACAAATAAGTAATGAAAATGACACAAGCAAATTATAAAACAGTGAAGGAAATATTCACCTCTTGAAGTAATCAGAGCAATCATCCACTTAAGCTTCTATCTCTGCACACATGTTAGATAATATTTGATATGCATCCGTAGAGGTGACGTTCATCCATGGATTTATTAGAGCCATGGGGTGCATTTAGAGAAAGCTCCACTAAGGGAAAGTGGAGTTAGTGTGGTCAAAGTCCAACCCATGACCGCGAGAGTGGAGAAATCCGCTACGGACAGTTCACGCTCCGGCGTCGCCAGGCCCGACCAAGACCGCGCCCCCACCTCGGCAGAGCGCGGTATAAACGCACCCCCCCTGATGGGGGTGCGGCCTAACCGCACCCCCATCACGGGGGTGCGGCCAATCCGCACCCCCCATCACGGGGGTGCGGCCGAGCCGCACCCCTTGTAGGGTGCGGCCGAGCCGCAGGGTGCGGCCGAGCCGCAGGGTGCGCCGGCCGAGCCGCACCCCCACGGGACGCGGCCGAGCCGCACACCCAAGGGGCGCGACCGAGCCACACCCCTCTCCGCAGCGGGGCGCGGCCGAGCCGCACCCCTCTCCGCAGCGGGGCGCGGCCGAGCCGCACCCCTCTCCGCAGCGGGGCGCGGCCGAGCACCCCTCTCCGCAGCGGGGCGCGGCCGAGCCGCACCCCTCTCCGCAGCGGGGGGCGGCCGAGCCTCCTCCCCCCTTCTGCAGGGGGCTTGCAGAGGACCCGACCGAAGTCACGCCTCTCGTCGGGTGCGACCGGAGCCCAATTCCCCTTTGGGGGCGTGACTCCTCATTTCCCCATTTGCCGCGCGCTCAGAACGCTCACGTGTTCGTTGCGCGCTCAGAACGCCTCCCCGTGTGCTCAGAACGCTCAAGTTTTCAATGCGCGCTCAGAACGCCTCCTCGCACACTCAGAACGCTCTCATGTTCGTTGCGCATTCAGAACACTTCCTCGCGCGTTCAGAACGTTTCCACGTTCCCGACACGCGCGCAGTTAACGTTTCCTAATTTCTCAGATTGCAAGATCCGTTCGTCGCCTTCATCACCATCAACGAAGCTGCCCGAACTGCCCGAAGGGCGAGACGGTCATTTACGAAAAATGGCGATCCGTGTGCTCCGAATCGACCAGCGTGATTCGCCCGTCAGATGGTTACGGTGGTTACGACGACAAAATTAACGGGCTACCCCCGGCCAAAGCTATAAAAGGAGCCCAGAGCCTTCATTTCAGGACACATTGCTTTCTACGCCCGAGAGAGTTCCTTTGAAGATTTCCTTGGAATTCCCCTTCGGCGCTAGAAGATCTCCTTCGGCTCTCGAAGATCTCCTTCGAGCCTTCGAAGGTTGCGAAAGGCGACTCAACATTCTCACATTAGTTCTCACTACCGTTCTCAGAAGAAGAAGTACTTAGTTTTCCGAGAGGTGACCTGTCACCCTCGGAGTTCTCTCTCTCTCTATCATTGTAACGAGCAGCGGCCTGTCACGCTCGAGTTCTCAATCTCCAGTTGTAAACCCCCAGAAGATAGTGGAAGTTGGCCGACACAGCTCCGGCCGCGTGGTTTTTCACCATTTCCGGGTTTTCCACGTTAAAAGTCCTTGTATCACTTACTAATTCACTCATTGACTGTTTGCTCGCTCGGTTCGCTTCTGAGCTAAGGTGGTTCAATTCAACCGGTCTACCAGACCACCCGAGCGATCTGCAACAATATTTAAAATTAATGTGAAGCATGTCATATTGTCATGTAAGCATAGTTATAGTAAACAATGTCGTACTTATGCAACTAGAAAGGTCACAAGTTTTCACATGGGGTAGTAACAATTTCATATGTGTGTTAATTATGTCTAATATTACTTAAGTACACAGCAAGGTTCAAGATATTAAAAATTTACATTAGCATGTCACAGTAAAAATTATACATGACCACCGAGCTCCTAACCAACCCCTGGTTCTGCCACCCCCCAGAGGTTCCATTGCCTGCAACGACACTCAAACCTTTGCCTCCCTCGTCAACATTGTTCCCTCTCCGCCAATGCACAATAGGTTTTGTCCCCAACCCTCTACCTCTACCGCAGGCTTCTACCCTATTTGGCCACCAGTTCATTGATTTCCAGTTCTATGACAAGTACCCACCAACTCCTATCAGCCTCCCCACCGCTGTCTCGATCCCTTCTTTCCCTACCGCAATCCCAACCCTACTAACAACCTCATCCTACCATTCTCCAGCCCCACCGACCATTTTCTATCCCCCATCCCCACTTGAGATCCTCCTACAACCCTCTCTGGATTCTTTCCTCCACCGGCTGACATCGACCGTTCTCGATACCCGTTTTACCCTAGTACTTTAAGTTTTTAGTTGTTGCCTCTTTCTTACATTGTTTCACCCCTAGTACTTTAAGTTTTTAGTTGTTGCCTCTTTCTTACATTGTACGGATACTCATGTATCATTTAGTAGTATGCAGTTAATTTGTGTCTCTTTCATCGAATGTGCATTGCTTTTTCATCCCACATTTAAACTTCATCGCACTCCCATTGTTTTACAATCTTTACTTGTGGCCCTAAATTGAATTTGTTGTGCTCAATTGTTATTTCAAGTTTAAGTTCAAAATTCGCTAATTAATGTGATCTAATGTTGGATACCATTGCATGTTGACTCAATTAGTTACCAATATTAAGATAGTATTAATTTTAGTCATTAATTGCCTTTGTGTGTGCATCTCATACAATATTAGTTTGTGTTGATCCTTATAGCTTATTCCTACGTCAATGTTGTATAAGAGCCTCATGCTTAGTGTATTTACATAGTGGTAAACTGTTTAAGTTATCCATGGAAGGTCCTAATAATCCAATGCCTAATCAACGAGTTCTACTACATGAATGTTGAAAACTGAATTTCATAAGCTCAAGGTAGATCGATTCGATACCATCGATACGCATATAGACGACCCCAGTAACCCTAATGTTGATCCACAAGTTCTACTATGGAGATATTGAATGCCGAATTTTTAAGTTAGTTTGATTGCATGGAGGCTCACTTAGATCACATGGATGCTCACTTAGATTGCTTAGACATTCACTTAGATCACATGGACAAATGCTTGGACGGGATGAGTACCCAATTGCGAGCTTTAATCACCATCATCATGTTAAAACCTAGGAATTCGGGTAAAGCCACCCCACTTCGGCTAGACCCTATCTGATCCCTGCCTTCGCCGTTAGGTGAACTCATAATTTTGATGATCAATCTGACAAACTAATACGTATACGTACTGCGAATCAGGTGATTGGCCTCACCTCGCGAGGATCTCTTTCTGACGTAATTAACTTCGTAATAATATTGTATTTGCTGTGTTGTTTATCTTTTAGTGTGTTAGTATGTTGTCTTGTAGCGGGGTCTCCTTCTATATAAGGAGACATGAGTATGTGTAGTTCTTTATCTTTAGAAGTGTTAGCCATTTGGCTCTCTTGGAGAGGGGAGTGCCTTGGAGGACCCAACCTCCGGGTGTTTGGCGGGAGTTTGTCTCCCGATTGTATTTGTGTTTTCTTTTATGCAATGCAAGTTCATGTACTTTGTTCTTGTTCTTGATACGGCTACCACATATTAATTGGTCTGATACCTAGGAGTCTCCTCCTATATAAGGAGCACTGAGTATGTGTAGTTCTTTATCTCTGGAAGTGTTAAGACATTTGGCTCTCTTGGAGAGGGGAGTGCCTTGGAGGACCTAGCCTCCGGGTGCTTGGCGTGAGCTTGTCTCCCGATTGTATCTTTGTTTTCTTTTATGCAATGCAAGTTTGTGTACTTTGTTCTCATTCTTTATACGACTACCGCGCATCACAGACCTATTATTAGGATACCCCTTCATGCACTGGTGATCCTAGTCGTGTTCCCACAGACACGAGAGGCCATTCCCCAGACATTGACTCATCCCATGTTGATGAGATTCAATGCCCTAAATACCATATTAGAGGACATCTAGCTGCTCCATTTCCTGTGAGGAATCAATCTCTATGGCGAGAATGAGTCTGACCCTGATTTAGTAATTAGACTTATGGATATAATGTTATGACTACCGTGGATGTTTCAGATAGTGATGCAGATAAAGCTTTTGAGTTAGACATTGTGAGCTGCCTACTGTCCATCCTTCATGTAGATGATGATTGGAGAAATTTTTATTTTGAACACTTATTTTCCTAGTCCTAGTGATGCCGACAAGCTTACCTTTGACATCACCACTATACATGTCATCCCTCTGTGTTTTGTGCCGATTAGTCTTTGTCATTTAAGGATAGTGTTTGACATGGCATTCTCCTTATGAGCCGTTGTCCACGTAGTTGTTTGGTCAACCTTGATTTTATAAGAATGATATCACGTATTACTGGCTAATAAACATGTGCACATTTTATGATTGGGACGTAATATTTTTTTTTCTATGTACCAACCGACATATCACTATAAGGATATGATTCAGACGGATGATCATTTAAGCATATTAGAACTCCTAAATCTTTACACGTCACTAGGAAGTGTGTTTTTGAGTGAGAGTCGAGGGCCTGAAGGTGAGTGTTTAGTGGCGCCTTGCATGCACCAAAGGACACCATCGAGGTCTCATGCATTCATTTGGATATTCGCCGCTTAGCCACCTAGTTCACGAATATTTTTATACCCTACCCTGTGAGCCTCCTGATGAGTCCCCCTCCCCCCTCCCTCTTTGGGAGACATTCGGCTTTTTGTTGAGTCATGTTTAGTGTATGTTTCGATCTAGTCATTTGTGTATTCATCACTCACTCTATGAATATATTTGTACACTCTGTTCGGCGGACCTCCTGATGAGGCCCCTTAGTTGTGAGTCATTCAACGCATTTTATAGTCACATTTTAAAGAATCTGCTGAGCCAATTGCCACCATTCACATCATTGTATAATATGCATGACATTATCCGACATAAATCTGCATTAAATAATGAGGCTTACAAAGCTTACACAATACTGAATTTTAGTAGAGGTAAGTGATGGTTCGCACTCGACCAGAGAGGTTCTCATCTGAACACCTAAGAAATTGAATTCTAGGGGTATAAGCCCTTACTTGGTTCTAAAAAAGATTGGGTCAAATGAGTATTAACTGGATATTCCTAAGGATGTGGGTATCCACCTCATATACAATGTATATGTTTGACTCCATGCTACTAACCACAAGGTCATTTGGGTCCTCACCCTGATGCCCCTACCACCTTACCCTAAGCTTAAACCTCCACTTTAATCGTGGCTCGTACCTCCCACAGATCATCAACATCGTCAGTAGTACACGATTTCCAGAGGACATCACATAGATCTTGGGCCACGAGATTCTCGAGTCACAATACAGAGTCATGATTCCCAGAGGACATCACAAAGACCTTGGACCATGGGATTTTCGAGTCACCATACATAAGCCACTATCAGATACTTAATACACTAGAGAAGATGCCCTTTCACTGATGACACCTGAGTGTCATCTAAGGAGCTTGATCGTCTAGTAGAGTGGGTGATCGAGTGTTGGTTGATGGTTCATACTCGATTTGAGATGTTCCTATTTGGTCTGCTAAGAAATTAACTCTTAGGCGAATATGTCCCCATACAATCTTGATAGAGAATAAATTAAGTTCTTATGAACTTGATATTAATATGAGTATTTATCTTGTATTTAATGTGATGATTTACATATATATTATGAGCCACCTAGTTCTTAGGACCCTTCGCCTGACACAACAAACAACCTCAGCCAAATGCCCACCCCGGCTTCCCCTTCTCCCGCGACCTATACCTCAACACCTTCAACAACACGATGCCTTCCGCATGACAATACAACTACCCTAGATCACAAGATTGTGGCGACCTCATTTGGTTTTGAACACAATATTTGCTACATTGGAGAAGATGCCCATTCACTGATGATACTTGGGTGTCGTCTGAGAAGCTAGACCATTTCACATGTAGATTGCATTAGGAGTATGACAGCCTTCATTCATCCAAGATGAATGCTTCCAAACCTCGGAGAATTGATGGAGATTAGGAGCATCGTTCTGGGCATGCACATCAAGACCTGCTTAAGGTTCGATTCTCATCACAAACAGTTATAAGGTCATCTAGACGATCGGAACTGTGGATGTCAACACAATTTTTCTTATGTTACTATACGATTGTGCATCCTCCATCTGCATATTTCCACGCGACCGTCTTCTCCCGCTTCAGATGCAGTTTCCCAATCTGTTGTCTCCAATGACCGTCAGTAGGTCATCTTGAGCAACCCTCCCCCTTTCTATAGGCAAACATTACATCTTCCCCCTTCCACCAAAATCCACACACCTTCCAAACCCCAAAGATGACTTCGATCCCTATGCAAAAATGTGGATTCCCACTTACGCTTCACTCACATTATTACTCAAACCTATCTACTGCATCCCTTCCACGTTAGACCCTACTACTTGGTGAGTTTCTATTTAGCATCATGTTTCTTACATTAAACATATGTTACTGATATTCCTTTCGAACATTGAATTTAGTTTTGTTCATCTTTATTTCAGTACTCATAGAGTTTTTCGCGTTGGCACAATGGTATTTACTTTCTATTATTTTTTAGTAGCGTTCAGTTATTACCGGTCAGCTTGATTTATTTGTAATCAATTGTGTTTAATTCCATAGGTTTAAATTCCTCTTTTTTAATTCAATATGCATCGATATTATTGCATGTTGGCTCATAGAGGTGGATTGCATAAATGTTAGGTTAGTTCTTAATGATGTTCATCAATTTTGTGCATGCCTTCATTATCACATAGAGTTAGATCAGCGTTTGCCCCTGTAGCTTTTTCCCGCATCACTCTTTCTTCGACTTAGATAATTGGGAAGCCCTTTTGTATGCCTGCACATGTTTGTGGCTTGATCTACTTTCCACTTTGTTGTTTCTCCTTTTCTTTTGTTTCTTGCATGTAAAAAATATTCTCAATTTCTCCACTTCCCTCTAATATGAACCTTTTCAAACCATCAATGTTATAAGATCCTTGTACACGCATTGTTTCATTTTTCAGGGATTTACATATATATCACTAAAATCCTGTCTAATTACATATATGTGAAACTAATTCCACTTCTGTTTGTTGGATTGACTCAACTGATATATATTTAACAGGATATTGGCCGGCAAATGCTCATGTTTGTGGATTTTGGTGTCTTCCTCTGGAATGGCAATTTTGCTGCAGTGGATGCAGGGAAATGCTTTCTCCAACTTCCTCTAATTGTTCAATCAAGAAAAATATGCTTTGTACAAATCATGCTATTTTTGAAAATTTTCTCATGGATGAATCCAGTTCATGCTTGCCCATTTTTATTGGACTAAGTTCTATTGGAAGGCAAGTTCTCACCCCTTTATTATCCAAAACCACTTTTTGCTTATGACTTTTGTTTCTTCTTCAATAAATTACATTTTTTTATCTCTCTCACAATATCTGCTATCATTTTTCTAACTGTTTGCAAGTTCTCAACCCTTTATTATCCAAAACCACTCTTTGCTTATGACTTGTTTCTTCTTCAATAAATTACATTTTTTAATCACTTTCACAATATCTGCTATCATTTTTCTAACTGTTGTTTTCAAATCATCTGGCATTTTCCTTGGTATGTGTCCTCTATTATGTCAATCCTTTTTAGATATAATTGAATTTTTTTTGCTTCAAAATTTTGGTCCTTTGATTTATAGGAGTAATTATGAAAAACACCCCTCTAATTTTGCAAAATTATAGGGATCTCTCCTCTATCTTTCAAAATGCCCAAAACCTCTCCTCTAAGTTTACCTTGTTAACATACATGCATCAAAAAAATCCTGTAATTTTGAAAGAAAGAGGGAAGGTCCCTGCAATTAGCAAAATTAGAGGGAAGGTCCCTGTAATTATGCAAAGTTAGAGGGAAGGTTGATGCGGGGTAGGATGTGAAGGTGAACTCTAAACATATGCAACTCTAGGTGTTGTGCTGGGGAAAAGTCCTAATCAATTCTAAATGGCGTGCACATGCGACAATAAGTCTGAATTAAATTGCAAGTGGATAATTAAATATTTATCGGCTTTTGCAGCAAACACAGAAGAAAATAAGCGAACTTTGATTTCAGAAATTAGGTTATGGATTGTTCATGATTGGAACACAATTAAGTTTAAGTGCAATGCAACAAAGCCTTGCAAGTCAACACAAAATCAAGGAGCCAACATGTATACCATCACATTCATAATGATATAGTCCAGACATACAATGAAAAGAATAAGTACTCAAAATAATGATTTACATGCGTATAAAGAGGCGTAGGTTTGCAGTGTGTACAACCCTCATATTTTCCGAGCCGGTGTGACCCGACGTGAGTAGGGTCGTGATAGAGAGGATGATTGTGACGCAGCGAACCTTGGGTCTAAATCAAAGAGAGGAGGCCCGGGGGAGCAGACTTCCCCACTCGCCAACCCCTTGGGGGGCGGGTAGGGGAGGTTCCCCCCTCCCCACTCGCCAACCCCCTTGGGGGGCGGGTAGGGGAGGTTCCCCTCTCCCCACTCGCCCACCCTATGGGGTGCGGGTAGGGGAGACCCCCCTTCTCCCCACTCGCCTACCCTATGGGGGGGCGGGTAGGGGAGATCTCCCCTCTCCCCACTCGCCCACCCCATGGGGTGCGGGTAGGGGAGACCCCCCTTCTCCCCACTCGCCTACCCTATGGGGGGCGGGTAGGGGAGATCTCCCCTCTCCCCACTCGCCCACCCCATGGGGTGCGGGTAGGGGAGACCCCCCTCTCCCCACTCGCCCACCCCATGGGGTACGGGTAGGGGAGACCCCCCTTCTCCCCACTCGCCTACCCTATGGGGGGCGGGTAGGGGAGATCTCCCCTCTCCCCACTCGCCCACCCCATGGGGTGCGGGTAGGGGAGACCCCCTTCTCCCCACTCGCCTACCCTATGGGGGGCGGGTAAGGGAGATCTCCCCTCTCCCCACTCGCCCACCCCATGGGGTGCGGGTAGGGGAGATCTCCCCTCTCCCTACTCGCCTACCCCTTTAAGGGGCGGGTAGGATCTTCCAGCAGGGGGGGGGGGGGGGAGTGGGCACTCGGAGCCCTACTCGCCCCCCCTCCTGCGTTGTCCGTTCATGATCATGGTTGAGCTGCGGATAGTGAAATTTCGGATATCCGTAGCCCGATTTTGGGAAATCTATAAATAGACCCCCATGGGCACCTTGGGAAGGGTTGATCACTACCCCCCTTGCGTGTGTCTTGTGAGCAAGCACCCCCCCATCCCTTGTCATTCTTCAGCTGACAGTGAGGTGGTTCTTAGTGCCCTCCAAGGTGCCCAGGCTCAGCATTGGCTTGGGAGGGGAAGTTCCGAGTGGGCTTCCGGGTGTGCGGTGGGACCTCCACGCTGAAGCTTAAGGGGTCTGTTCCTAGACTCCAGTTGTTATCAAGTCCGAGTCTCTTAGTTCTTAGTGACCGGTCAAGAGTCAAGGCTTAGGTCAAGTAAGAGTTAGTCGCAACCCCCTTTCGAACGCTGAAACCGGGAAACTAGTTTCAACATTCTGGTGCGGTGAGCGTGGAAGCGGCTAGTTCGGAAAGCTCTGAGCCGAGTCTCATGGCGGGAAGCAAAGAACCAGAGAGCTCGCCTCCTCCCAGCAAGTTGCGGCCATTGATAGGGGAGGAGGAGGCAGATGAGGCAGATCATGTGTTGGGTGATCTGACTAAGTTGGAGGTGGCAGAGGAAGTGAGTGAGAAAGAGGTCATTAGCGGCAGTGGAAGGCCGGAGAAGATACGAATTAGCGGGAGGCTGAACGGGCAGGATCAAGAGAAGATCCGAAGATGTGTCCAGCAGAACATAGACATCTTCGCATGGAGTGCTGCGGAGATGCCAGGTATTGACGCGGATGTGGCATGTCATCGCCTCAACCTCGACCCGAACGTTCGCCCCATTCTCCAGAAGAAGAGGAAGGTGTCGCCCACCCTCGCTGGACCGATCAGAGAGGAGGTGGGGAAGCTGCTAGAGGCTGGGTTCGTGGAAGAAATCCAATACCCAGGATGGGTTTCAAACGTAGTGATGGTGAAGAAGGGAGACGGGAGGTGGAGAATGTGCGTGGACTTCACCATGTTGAACAAAGCATGCCCTAAAGACTGCTATCCGTTGCCCCGGATCGATGCGTTGGTGGATTCAGCGGTCGGCTTCCCGGTGATGAGCTTCTTGGACGCGTTCTCCGGCTATCATCAAATCCGAATGCATTCGCCCGACATCAAGGACGTTTCGTTCATCACGGATGATGGATGTTACTGTTACAAGATGATGCCATTTGGGTTGAGGAATGCGGGGGCAACCTACCAAAGGATGATGGATCGAGTCTTCAAAGAGCAGAAGGGGCGCAACCTAGAGGTCTACGTGGATGACTTGATGGTTAAAAGCAAGGATGTGGATTCCCACCTGCAAGACCTAGTGGAGACCTTCGCTACCCTTCGGAGGTTCAAGATGAGGCTGAACCCTTCTAAATGTGTCTTTGGAGCGAGCCGAGGAAAGTTCTTGGGGCATCTACTCACCCCGGAGGGGGTTGAACCCAATCCAGACAAGGTAAAAGCCATCTTGGAGTTGGAATCGCCGAGGAACGCGAAGGAAATTCAGAGGTTGACAGGGAAGTTAGCAGGGCTGAGTCGGTTCCTCTCCAGGGCGGGGGAGAAGTGCTCTCCCTTCTTCAAAGCCCTGCGCCAGGGTCAGAGATTCGAATGGACACCAGAGTGTGAGAAGGCTTTTCAGGCCTTGAAGGAACAACTAACGCGAGCCTCCTTGCTCCAGGGGCCGAGGGAAGGAGAAGATCTTTTTCTCTACCTAGGGTTAGGGGTCGAGGCAGTGAGTTCGGTCCTGGTCCGGGAGGAGGGGAAGAAGCAGTTGCCGATCTACTACGTTAGCAGAGTCCTGAAGAAGGCAGAGCTCAGGTACCCTGTCCTGGAGAAGCTGGCATTTGCTTTGATCATCTCAGCCCGGAAACTCCGCCCATACTTCCAGGCTCACTCGATTAGGGTTGTGACCGACCATCCCCTTCGCAACATTATGGAGGGAGTAGAGCATTCGAGCAGGTTGGCAAAGTGGTCGGTCGAGCTCAGCGAGTTTGATGTCAGCTTCGTCCCCCGGTTGTCGATGAAGGCGCAGGCGGTAGCAGACTTCCTGGCAGAATACGTCAAAGAGGTGGATGGGCCGGAGCCCGCCGGTTTGGTAGCGTGGGATTTATTCGCGGATGGAGCATCAGGAAAAGTTCCCTCGGCGAAGGGGTGATCCTGGTCAGCCCACATGGGACCAGGATCGAACAAGCGATCCACATTCGGTTCCCTGTGACCAACAACCAGGCCGAGTATGAGGCAGTAGTGGCAGGGCTCCGTCTGGCAAAGGAGCTGGAGATCCGGGACGTGAAGGTTTTCACAGATTCGATGGTAGTGGCCTCCCAGGTTCGAGGGGAGTTCGAAGGAAAGGAGCCAACCCTCCAGAGGTACCTGGCGAAGGTTAGGGACCTCGTCGGATGGTTTCACACCTTCTCCATTCAGCACATCCCAAGAGAGGAGAACGCCCGAGCGGACCAGTTGGCGAAGCACGGTCCTCGCGCGGGAGGGACGGTGACCGAGCTGTTCCGCCCATCCATCGAGGAAGGCGAGCTGATGGAGGTTGATCAAAGGACCTCATGGATAGACCCGATCCTCACCTTTCTGATTTCAGGCAAGTTCCCGGAAGGGGACCTAGATAAGAGGCGATTCAGGTACAAGTCAGCATACTATATGATGCGTGAAGGGAGTTTGTACAGGAAGACCTTGGCCGGGCTCTTAGCGAGGTGCGTGACGGAAGATGAAGTTCCGAGGGTCTTGAAGGAAATCCACTCCGGAGAATGCTGGAGCCATTCGGGAAGTCAGACCCTAGAAAAGAGGGTGCTAAGGCAAGGGTATTTCTGGCCGACTCTGCGGAAGGATGCCATGGAATTTGCAAAGAAGTGTCAGAAGTGTCAACTCTTCGCGCCACTTCAACTTCAACCCGCGCAGAGGCTCAGAACGATCACTGCGCCTTGGCCCTTCGCTATCTGGGGGATGGACTTGGTCGGCCCGTTCCCTCAGGCTAGCGGTCAGAGGAGATTCTTGTTGGTTATGATCGACTATTTCTCCAAGTGGGTGGAGGTTAAGGCCTTGGCAAAGACGACCTCGCAGGTGATAAAGAATTTCATCTGGGGAGAAATAATTTGCAGACACGGACTCCCCTTGCCATAGTAACGGACAACGGGCCACAATTCGCTAGTGATGAACTCATCACCTTCTGCGGTCAAGTGGGCATCGACCTCCGCTTCGCCTCTGTCCATCATCCTCGAAGCAATGGGCAGGTGGAGTCCGCCAACAAAGTCATAGTCAACTTGCTGAAGAAGAAGGTGGAGAACCTGAAGGGGAACTGGGTGGAGCAACTTCCCTCAGTCTTATGGGCCTTGAGAACGACTCCAAACACGGCAACGGGAGAAACGCCGTTCAAACTCTCCCATGGGTCAGAAGCCGTGCTCCCAGTAAAGTTCGAGGTCAGATCCCCCCGGGTCGTAGCTGCCGAGGAGGGGGATGAGGACTGGAGAATGGGCAACGAAGAGGAGCAACGACTCTCGCTGGATATGGTTGAGGAGCTCCGGGACCTCGCCACGGTTCGACAAGAAGAAGTGAAGCGCCGGATGGCCAGGTACTTTGATAAGAACATTAGAATAAAACAATTCATCCCAGGAGATCTAGTCCTCAAAAAGGTCGACGCCGCGGGAAGGTCGGCGAACGTAGGAAAGCTCCAGCCCAATTGGGAAGGGCCCTATGTGATCCTGGAGGCCCTGAAGTCAGGGGGGTATCGCCTTCAAAATGTTGAAGGGATCCCTGTTGGAAATACTTGGAGTGGAGACGATCTAAAACGTTTCTATCCTTGACAAGTGTTGAGAATGAACAAATATTCAGGGAAGAATAAGGAGGGGATGAAGGAGATGGCCAAGATGCATGTGGCCGAGTAAACACGAAGAAGCATATTGTAATACAATCTGTTCATGATATATCGAAAGTAGTTAAAGATAGTATTTAAGTTAAGACCTCGACTTGAGACCACTCGCCCGGGCTCTTCGATGCCGGTCGCTGGGAGGCTCGTCAGATGTTCATATTGATTAAGGCCCCGAGAAGAGACCGCTGACCGGGCTTGTTCATGCCGGCAGGGCAGAAGAACTCACTCGGCGAGACGAGAAATTTGGTTAAGGCCCCGAGAAGAGATCGCTGACCGGGCTTGTTCATGCCGGCAGGGCAGGAGAACTCACTCGGTGAGGCGAGGTGGTTCATATTGATTAAGGCCCCGAGAAGAGACCGCTGACCGGGCTTGTTCATGCCGGCAGGGCAGGAGAACTCACTCGGCGAGGCGAGAAATTTGGTTAAGGCCCCGAGAAGAGACCGCTGACCGGGCTTGTTCATGCCGGCAGGGCAGGAGAACTCACTCGGTGAGGCGAGGTGGTTCATATTGATTAAGGCCCCGAGAAGAGACCGCTGACCGGGCTTGTTCATGCCGGCAGGGCAGGAGAACTCACTCGACGAGGCAGGTGATTCATGATGGTTAAGGCCCCGAGAAGAGACCGCTGACCGGGCTTGTTCATGCCGGCAGGGCAGGAGAACTCACTCGGCGAGGCGAGAAATTTGGTTAAGGCCCCGAGAAGAGACCGCTGACCGGGCTTGTTCATGCCGGCAGGGCAGGAGAACTCACTCGGTGAGGCGAGGTGGTTCACATTGATTAAGGCCCAGAGAAGAGACCGCTGACCGGGCTTGTTCATGCCGGCAGGGCAGGAGAACTCACTCGGCGAGGCAGGTGATTCATGATGGTTTAGGCCCCGAGAAGAGACCGCTGACCGGGCTTGTTCATGCCGGCAGGGAAGGAGAACTCACTCGGCGAGGCAGGTGATTCATGATGGTTAAGGCCCCGAGAAGAGACCGCTGACCGGGCTTGTTCATGCCGGCAGGGCAGGAAAACTCGCTCGGTGAGGCAGATGTTCATATTGATTAAGGCCCCGAGAAGAGACCGCTGACCGGGCTTGTTCATGCCGGCAGGGCAGGAGAACTCACTCGGTGAGGCAGATGTTCATATTGATTAAGGCCCCGAGAAGAGACCGCTGACCGGGCTTGTTCATGCCGGCAGGGCAGGAGAGCCCACCCGGAAAGGTAAGCTATTTATTTGTCTTTAGCTAAAGATCCCAAAGAGACGAAACAGTAAGGCTCACTGAAATAGCAAAAACGGTGTGCAAACTAGAGAGACCGGAGCGCGGGCTCTTGTAAATTACCTCCACTTCCGGTTGAGTTCGACTCTCTGGAAGGTGTTGGGCTGTCCACACCTCCAGTTGAGCTCGGCTCACAGGAGGGTTGTTAAGTGGGGAAAGACTTGCCTCCCACCTCAGGTCGAGCTCGGCTCGACTAGAGGTGTTAAGTTCTTCTCCACCTCAGGTCAAGTTCAATTCGACCTAAGGTGTAGAGCTTTCTCCCCCTCCAGGTGAGCTCGGCTCCCTGGTGGGTGTGGAGTTCCCTCCCCCTCCAGGTGAGCTTGGCTCCCTGGTTGGTGTGGAGTTCCCTCCCCCTCCAGGTGAGCTCGGCTCCCTGGTAGGTGTGGAGTTTCTGCCTTCCACCTCAGGTCGAGTTCAGCTCGACCAAAGATGTTGAGTTTTCTTCCAGCTCAGGTCAAGTTTAGTTCGACCTAAAGTTTTGAGCTTTCTTCACCTCCAGTTGAGCTCGGCTCATAGGAGGGTTATTAAGTGGAGAAAGGTTCGCCTTACGCCTAAAATCAGGTTCAACTAATAAACTCAGCAGGAGCATCCCGTTGGCAGGGCCCTTCGCAGATTCGCCTCAGATCCCACCTACTCGTCAAATAGGTGGGTTGGACTTTCTTTCTGAGCTTCAGACAAGCTCGAAAAGAGCGGGGATTGTGTATAACCCTCATATTTTCCGAGCCGGTGTGACCCGACATGAGTAGGGTCGTGATAGAGAGGTTGATTGTGACGCAGCGAACCTTGGGTCTAAATCAAAGAGAGGAGGCCCGGGGGAGCAGACTTCCCCACTCGCCAACCCCTTGGGGGGCGGGTAGGGGAGGTTCCCCCCTCCCCACTCGCCAACCCCCTTAGGGGGCGGGTAGGGGAGGTTCCCCTCTCCCCACTCGCCCACCCTATGGGGTGCGGGTAGGGGAGACCCCCCTTCTCCCCACTCGCCTACCCTATGGGGGGCGGGTAGGGGAGATCTCCCCTCTCCCCACTCGCCCACCCCATGGGGTGCGGGTAGGGGAGACCCCCCTTCTCCCCACTCACCTACCCTATGGGGGGCGGGTAGGGGAGATCTCCCCTCTCCCCACTCGCCCACCCCATGGGGTGCGGGTAGGGGAGACCCCCCTTCTCCCCACTCGCCTACCCTATGGGGGGCGGGTAGGGGAGATCTCCCCTCTCCCCACTCGCCCACCCCATGGGGTGCGGGTAGGGGAGACCCCCCCTCTCCCCACTCGCCCACCCCATGGGGTGCGGGTAGGGGAGACCCCCCTTCTCCCCACTCTCCCTTCTCCCCACTCGCCTACCCTATGGGGGGCGGGTAGGGGAGATCTCCCCTCTCCCCACTCGCCCACCCCATGGGGTGCGGGTAGGGGAGACCCCCCTTCTCCCCACTCGCCTACCCTATGGGGGGCGGTTAGGGGAGATCTCCCCTCTCCCCACTTGCCCACCCCATGGGGTGCGGGTAGGGGAGATCTCCCCTCTCCCTACTCGCCTACCCCCTTAAGGGGCGGGTAGGATCTTCCAGCAGGGGGGGGGGGGGAGTGGGCACTCGGAGCCCTACTCGTCCCCCCTCCTGCGTTGTCCGTTCATGATCATGGTTGAGCTGCGGATAGTGAAATTTCGGATATCCGTAGCTCGATTTTGGGAAATCTATAAATAGACCCCCATGGGCACCTTGGGAAGGGTTGGTCACTACCCCCCCTTGCGTGTGTCTTGTGAGCAAGCACCCCCCCCCCCCCCCCCCCCCCATCCCTTGTCATTCTTCAGCTGACAGTGAGGTGGTTCTTAGTGCCCTCCAAGGTGCCCAGGCTCAGCATTGGCTTGGGAGGGGAAGTTTCGAGTGGGCTTCTGGGTGTGCGGTGGGACCTCCACGCTGAAGCTTAAGGGGTCTGTTCCTAGACTCCAGTTGTTATCAAGTCCGAGTCTCTTAGTTCTTAGTGACCGGTCAAGAGTCAAGGCTTAGGTCAAGTAAGAGTTGATCGCAACTCCCTTTCGAACGCTGAAACCGGGAAACTGGTTTCAACACAGTGGTAACACCCTAATGGTGTTGATACACGAGGAAGATGATGTAAGTAAGACTGGAAGGTGGGAGGACTGTCCTTGTCTGCACCCCCCTAATGACGAAGAGTGGGGCTGTGGGGAGGAGTGTTGGTGTCCGTACGATTGGCCGAGGGTGATGTGGGCTAGAGGGGAACAGGGGGTGCGACGGCTGTGACATAGTAGCCAGAGATGGAGGGGGCCGGAGTTGGGTGTGAGCGTGACTGCAAGTGTAGGAGGAGGATCTTATGGGGGGCTTGGCGCGTGCGACTGCGGGTTAGGGTGGATAATCCAATGGGGGGGGGGAGCTGAGCACGGTGCAATTGCGGGAGAAAGGGGTGGCATCATGATTGGGGGTCAGTGAAGGAGGCAGCTGCAGGATGGGGGATCATGGAAGGAGGCTGCTACATTGAGGGGATCAAGGAAGGAGGCGACTGTAGTGGAAGTCAGCTGCGGATGAGGATGGGGTCGAGAATAAGGAGGAAAGGAAAACCCCAAGAGTCATCACCTGGGGGGGGGGTCATGGAGTTGCACTATGAGAGGATCAACATAAATACTAATATAATACCCAAAATAAAAAAAATACATGAAAAGATGTCGAAACGACCATCCAAACGCATCTGTGGACTTGGATCGTTCAAACAGAAAGTAAAACAATGCTTCCTGTGGAAATAAATGTGAGTGGGCCATCAGGGTTGTCGATCTCCTCCCGCATCGTGATCTCCATCAAAGGTCCTAGTAAATGACCCTTGATTTATATTATTTGAAACTTCTTGAAACTTAAAATTTCTAGTCATTGTTATATGCTAGTTATGGATTTGAAAGCTTCACGTCTGCTTAACAATATTTGCAAATTGAAATAACCATATTTTTTGCAATTTTAGTAGATTTGGTCGGACCATCAGACTGGTATTCGATTAACCTCTGGTTTGGTTCAACCATCACCCAAAGTGGTGACTGCGGGTTAGGGTGAAGAATCCAATGGGGGGGAGCTGAGCACGGTGCAATTGCGGGGGAAAGGGGTGGCATCATGATTGGGGGTCAGTGAAGGAGGCAGCTGCAGGATGGGGGATCATGGAAGGAGGCTGCTACATTGAGGGGATCAAGGAAGGAGGCGACTGTAGTGGAAGTCAGCCGCGGATGAGGATGGGGTCGAGAATAAGGAGGAAAGGAAACCCCAAGAGTCATCACCGGGGGGGGGGGGGGGTCATGGAGTTGCACTATGAGAGGATCAACATAAATACTAATATAATACCCAAAATAAAAAAAAATACATGAAAAGATGTTGAAACGACCATCCAAACGCATCTGTGGACTTGGATCGTTCAAACAGAAAGTAAAACAATGCTTCTTGTGGAAATAAATGTGAGTGGGCCATCAGGGTTGTCGATCTCCTCGCGCATCGTGATCTCCATCAAAGGTCCTAGTAAATGACCCTTGATTTATATTATTTGAAACTTCTTGAAACTTAAAATTTCTAGTCATTGTTATATGCTAGTTATGGATTTGAAAGCTTCACGTCTGCTTAACAATATTTGCAAATTGAAATAACCATTTTTTTTTGCAATTTTAGTAGATTTGGTCGGACCAGCCATCAGACTGGTATTCGATTAACCTCTGGTTTGGTTCAACCATCACCCAAAGTTAACATATCAGTTGGCCGAAAGAAAATCAGCTCAACTGTGCGAACGAATAGTTGAACCAAAATCACAGTCGATTTAATCTCCTATCATTGCATGGATGGCTGCTGCAGAGTGGGCTTGTGGGGATGGATGGATGGATGGATGAATGGGTCGTTGTTAATGTTATAGTACTTATTTTTAATAAATTTATGCACGGAGTTCGGCTTCATTTTGATGTCAACATGATAGAACCAATTTGTTGAACTGGTATGTATGATGGGGACCAACAGCCCAATCTTTTCAGAAATAGTACTATTTCGAATGTCCATTTCTCTGTCTCGTTGCAATCAAGTTGTAGAGTTTATTATAACTGACTGAGGAGAAGGATTTGAAAAAAATTTAATAAAATTTGAGGCTTATTTGAGATATTGGTTATGATGAAAGAGGGCAAGGATTTGAATTTTCTTTTATAGTAAAGTTGAGGCTTATTTAAGACAACACCTAAAGGATCTGCAACTTCTTCTCCTGAAGAAAACAAGGAGAAAGATTAAACAAACAACGCTAAGATAACATCCATTGGGATTCCCATTATGTAGATTGCTTTTCAAGGAACTCTGTTAAATTTCCAGTGATAGAAATTAGGAAAGTTATTATTTAAATGAATGATCTTTT
Source organism: Dactylorhiza incarnata (assembly GCA_033032865.1). Classification (NCBI taxonomy): domain Eukaryota; kingdom Viridiplantae; phylum Streptophyta; class Magnoliopsida; order Asparagales; family Orchidaceae; genus Dactylorhiza; species Dactylorhiza incarnata. The sequence goes on from JAWHQI010000170.1 coordinate 3,928,452, forward strand.
TGGAAGTATTAATATTTAGGTATTTATATATCTGTGGGTTTAGTCCCACATCATGAGTGTGTTACGCCCCCGGACGAGGCCAGGTTATTTGGCCGGCAATACAGGCGGCGGCAGAGGAAAGACGGAGGCGGCAATGGGGCTGAACCAACTGGTTCAGCCCCCTCTTTCTCTTTATAGAATCGGCCCAAGGGGGGGCTGAACCCACCCGGTTCAGCCCCCATTGGGGCCGGCCGGCCCTTGGGTTGGCTGGCCCTGGGTCCGGGTATAAATATACCCGGACCCCCTCTTTTGGTGGCATGCAAGATATTCTCAAGGTATTCTCCTTCTTCTAAACCCTAGCCTCCTTCTTCTCCAGTTCCCTCCCCCTCTCTCTAGTATCTCATAACAATTGGTATCAAAGCCTTCATCCTCCGACGATGGTCACCACTCGCACGCAAGATGAGACCACCCGCTTGGAAACCTTGGAGGAAAACTATGGCGGATTGGCTGATTCGGTGACAACGATCGAGCAGGAGATGCGGACCTCTACGCAGCGCTTAGAGGATCGTATAGAGGCACGAATGGATGAGCTCAAGGCGATGTTGAGAGGGAAGGCCGTGAGCGAGGAAGAGCCGATCGGCGGAAGGCCCGATCGGTCGGCGGAGGCATCGGGAACGCCCGATCCGGCGTGAGTCGGCTTGGGAGCGTCGGGATTGGGGGGATACGTTGTTGGCGGCTTGCCCCGACCTTGGGGGACCAGCGGCGAGGCACCTAGAGGTGCGGCGTGGTCGGCAGCCGCAGCTGGAGGCGCTGGAGGCATCGGCCCCAGCTACGCGGGACCGACAGAGTGCGGGCCATCCAGGCTCCCAGGCGGCGTTGCGGCTGTTGCTGGGGGAGTCGATTGGGGCCGGCAGCAATGGCAGCAGATGGATGGAGGGCAGGGGATGACTGTGCGGGCTCCAGGAGCTGCGGCGGGCATTCTTCCTCTTCCGCGGGGCGGCATTCCTCCCGGCGCCTATGCAGGAGGGGCTCCGTGGGCCGGACAACAGTTTCCCCACCCGGGACAGCCACCTCCGGGTTACCCGGGGGCACAGGAAGGTCATGTGGGCCCGGGACGGCAGGCGTGGAACGGACCGGGGCGAAATCGGCATGGACAGGGCTGGCAAGGGCACGCGGGGCCCCGAGCGCACATGCCACCGAAGTTGACACGTATGAATTTCCCCAAGTTCAAAGGGGGGGGATGCACTGGAGTGGGTTCAGAAGGCGGAGTTGTTCTTCAGTTACCAGGAGGTCCCAGAAGGGCAGTGGGTGCAACTAGCATCGTTTCATCTGGAAGATGACGCGTTCCAGTGGACTCAGTGGTTCATGAGAGATCGAGATTATGTGCCCTGGACTGATTTTGTGGAAGGGTTTACCGCCCGATTTGGACCTCTAGAGTACGAGGACTTTGAGGCGCTACTGCAGAAGTTACGACAGAAGGGTACAATGATGGAATACCGGACAGAGTTCGAGAAGCTGGCAAACCGAGTACACTGGGAGGAGAAGACATTGCTAAGTTGTTTTGTGTCAGGTCTGAAGGAGCAGTTGCGGGATGAGGTTCACGCATATATGCCGCGGAGTTTGAACCACGCCATCAGCTTAGCTCGCATTCAGGAAGAGCGCTTCAACCGGCAGCGGTTGCGGGCGACGGGGAGACCTGCTGCCACCCCGGCCGTGGCCAGGAGAGAGCCGCAGGAGGCTGTGAGGCCTACCGTGACTCGTTTGTCGTGGGGCGAGCTTCAGGCCCGAAAGGAGAAGGGATTATGCTTTAATTGTGACGAGAAGTTTGTCCCAGGCCACAAGTGTCAGAAGGTCCAAGTCTTCATGTTACATCAGGACGCGGATGACGAGTTGGCGCCAGAGGAGCTGGATTCTGAAGGAGATTGGGACCTGACCGAGCTCGGGGTCTCTCTACATGTTATGGAAGGGTGTAATCCCCCTCCGCTGACTATGCGGCTCGCGGGGAGGGTCCGACAAGAGAAGGTGACTATTCTGGTGGACAGCGGGAGTACGCACAACTTCATTCACCCGGATGTGGCACAGAAGGTGGGGCATCTGATTGATACTGGGGCTGCCTTCCAGGTCATGGTGGCTGATGGCAGTAAATTACAGTGCCAGGGGGTGCTCAAGGGAGTAGCGCTTCGGATGCAGGGGTACGTGGGTCGCACAGATGTCTATCTTCTACCCATTCGGGGTTCGGACATGGTGCTGGGAGTTCAGTGGCTACAGCAGTTGAGGAGGGTTGCGTTTGATTGGGATCAGATGACGATGGAGTTCTTGCAGAGCGGGAAACAGTTTTGTTTGAAGGGCCTCACGTCCTCACCAGTCAAGGAGATTTCTCTTCGAAATTTACAACAGCTTGAAGGGACCAGGAGTTTGATGGCGGTGCTGTTGGGGGTACGGATGGATGTGGCAGGATCAGTTGAGGTACCTCTGCCGATGCGGGCATTGGTGGAACAGTATGCTGATGTGTTTCAGGAGCCACGTACACTCCCACCTTCACGGTTTCAGGATCATCAAATTATCCTCAAGGCAGGGATGGAGCCTACCAACATCAGACCATATCGGTACCCGCACATGCAGAAAGCCGAGATTGAACGCAACGTACGGGAGATGCTCGATACCGGCATCATACGGCCTAGCACGAGTTCCTTCTCGGCTCCGATCATTCTCGTTAAGAAGAAGGACGGGTCCTGGCGGTTTTGTGGACTATCGGGCCTTGAATAACATCACTGTGAAGGATATGTTTCCGATTCCCTTGATTGAAGAGCTGCTAGACGAGCTGCATGGGGCGACTGTGTTCACCAAGCTTGATTTATGATCAGGTTACTACCAGATTCGCATGCGAGAGGAAGATATCCACAAGACAGCATTCCGCACTCATGACGGCCACTATGAGTTCTTGGTGATGGCCAATGGGTTGACGGGAGGACCGTCCACCTTCCAGGCTAATATGAATGAGATCTTCCGTCCGCTGCTTCATCTCTTTGTGCTGATATTTTTTGATGACATACTCATATACAACGCTACCTGGGATGACCACTTGAGCCACGTTGCACAGGTATTCTCCATTTTGCGCCAGCATCAGCTCTTTGCGAAGCGGTCGAAGTGCTCTTTTGGTCAAAAGGAGGTGGAATATTTGGGGCATCTGGTTTCGGCTGAAGGGGTTAAGGCGGACCCTCGGAAGATTGAGAGCATGGTATCGTGGCCGCGGCCTCAGACTATTCGGGCCTTGCGGGGCTTCTTGGGGCTCACGGGCTACTACAGGCGTTTCGTGCGGGACTATGGAAAGATTGCCAGGCCGTTGACACAGTTGTTACAGAGGGACGCCTTCTCTTGGCAGGATGAGGCGGAGTCAGCTTTTCAGGCACTCAAACGGGCTATGACGACGACTCCAGTTTTGGCACTCCCGGACTTCTCCAAGGAATTCGTCGTGGAGACGGACGCGTCGGGAGTGGGACTAGGTGTCGTGCTAATGCAGGAGGGACGGCCGTTAGCTTTCTACAGCAAGGCTTTGGCCCCACGGACATTAGGTCTTTCCGCCTACGAAAAGGAGATGTTGGCGGTTATTCACGCGGTGGCACTGTGGCGACCATACCTGCTGGGACGTCATTTCAAAATACGGACTGATCATCAGAGTTTGAAGCATTTTTTAGAACAACGGGTCTCTTCCCCTCTCCAACAGAAATGGGTCACCAAGCTTTTGGGGTACGACTACGAAATTGTTTATCGGCAAGGGAAGGACAATCGGGTTGCTGATGCACTATCCCGTTTGCCTGAGAGCGCTATAGCCAACTTTCTACACCTCAGTTGGACTCTATTGACGAGATTCAGGAGGAGGTACAACGAGACCCCGAGTTGCGGGGCATTGTGGAGGATCTGCGGCAGGCACGAGAGACAGCCCCCGGTTATCATCTGCAGAATGACCGGCTATACTATCGGGGACGGGTAGTCCTACCCTCTCAGTCGGCTTGGAGGACGGTCATGATGCATGAGTTCCATTCGTCCCCGACGGGTGGTCACGCAGGTGTTCTCCGTACTCTTCAGCGGGCACGGGCCAATGTGTTTTGGAAAGGGATGCGACGGGATATCCAGTTATTTGTTCAGCAATGTGATGTTTGCCAGCGGCAGAAGTACGAGACCACTACTTACACCCTTGGAGATTCCGCACCAGATTTGGGATATTGTATCCATGGATTTCATTGATGGCTTGCCGCGATCTAAGGGTAAGACGGTCATCATGGTGGTGGTTGATAAATTGTCAAAGTACGCACATTTCATCGCATTGAGCCACCCTTACACCGGTGAGTCTGTTGCTGCTCTGTTTGCTCGAGAGATTGTTCGGCTTCATGGCATCCCTTGGGCGATCGTCTCGGATCGCGATCCGACCTTTGTTGGCCACTTTTGGAAGGAGCTCTTCCGTTTACAGGGGACCTCCTTGCGTTTCAGCACGGCTCACCATCCGCAGACAGATGGTCAAACTGAGGTGTTGAATCGGGGTGTCGAGACATACCTCCGATGCTTTTTTATGGATGAGCCGCGGACTTGGACGAGTTGGTTGCATTGGGCTGAGTACTGCTTCAACACTTCCTATCATTCAACCAGCAAGCTCACTCCCTTTGAGGTAGTATACGGGCGGCCACCTCCTTCTCTGAGCAGTTACGAGCCGGGTAGTACGGCAGGGCAACAGTCGACCGTGCACTTCGAGATCGTGACCGCACACTCGCTACCTTGCGCGAGAATCTCCGGACAGCACAGGATCGTATGAAGGCCCAGGCTGACAAGCATCGGACAGAGCGCGAATTTCAGGTGGGGGGGCGATGTGTTTCTCAAGCTCCGCCCCTATCGGCAGTTGTCCGTAGCACAACGGTCAAATCAGAAGCTGGCACCCCGTTATTATGGTCCATTTCGGATCACCCGATGGGTTGGCCCAGTTGCTTATACGTTGGCGTTGCCTGAAGGGAGTCGGATACATCAACCTTCCACGTCTCCTTGTTGAAGCGGAAGATTGGTGATACTCTCCATGTCACTCCCCGTCTTCCCGAGGCCACTAGTGGGGGCGAGCTGCGCCCGATTCCTGAAGATGTACTGTTGATCAAATGGAAACGGCGAGGCACGTCGTACTTTCCTGAGCTGCTGGTCAAGTGGAAGGACTTGGCCGTTGAACACAACACTTGGGTGGATTTGCTGGAATTCCGGGAGCTTTACCCCGATTACCACCTTGGGGACAAGCTGGTTTTTGATGGGGAAGGGAATGTTATGCCCCCGGACGAGGCCAGGTTATTTGGCCGGCAATACAGGCGGCGTCAGAGGAAAGACGGAGGCGGCAATGGGGCTGAACCAACTGGTTCAGCCCCCTCTTTATAGAATCGGCCCAAGGGGGGCTGAACCCACCCGGTTCAGCCCCCATTGGGGCCGGCCGGCCCTTGGGTTGGTTGGCCCTGGGTCCGGGTATAAATATACCTGGACCCCCTCTTTTGGTGGCATGCAAGATATTCTCAAGGTATTCTCCTTCTTCTAAACCCTAGCCTCCTTCTTCTCTAGTTCCCTCCCCCTCTCTCTAGTATCTCATAACAGAGTGAGTCCTCTTGTAGTCCTATAAATTAGCCCCATTGTGGAAAAATAAATTGCACCTGTTATTATCCTTTCTACTTTCCAACATGGTATCAGAGCGGAAGTCGACTCTGGGAAATTTTTCGTCACCCTAATTTATTGGCGACGTAAAGTTCTCAGCCTTCCTCTCGATTCCGTAAGATTTCCGCCTCTCGATTCGACCCCGTCCCTGCGCTGCTACAGTTCCCATCGAGCTTCTCCCTTCCCGCTCCCGTCGACGGAATCGTCGTATGATTCCATCGACGGGAGTGGCCTCTATTCCCTCGACGAGGACTCCTCTGCTCCAGTCGGCGCTCGATCCCGTCATCAACGGGAGTGGCTCCTCATCCCATCTTCTTCATCGAGCTCGTCGACTTCGTTCCGGTCGAGCTTCTCGTCGTTGCTGCTGCGTCCCACCATTTCCAGATCCCGTCGAGCTTCTCGACGCTGCTTCTTTTCTCGTCGACAGGGAGGGTGCGGCTCCTAATTTTGTCGTCGTCCAGCACTGCTGCTTACGTCGACTGGCCCAGTCGAGCCTCTCGTCTTCAATCCCGACTACAGATCCAGCATCTCCTTTGATCCCATCGAGAATGTGCTGCCTTTCGACGACGCTATGATTTCTACTCATGTCGATCTGCTTGGTGTTGCTACCCTCCTGTTTGTGCTTCCAGTCGCGCGCTTTGGACGATGGCTTCCCGTACTGCTGCTCTCTTGGTCGATGCTTTTCTTCATGCCGAGCGCTTCTCTTTCTTGTCGGGCTCCCTCTTCTGCTTGCCGCTGGCTTATGCCCGTGCTTTGCTCGCTCCATCTTGGGTCGTGTTCTCGTCGGCAGCCGTTCTCCATTTTTTTTAGTTGCCTTTTTATTTTATTTACTTGCAATGTCTTAGTCCTATTTATTGTTGTGTTGTTGTCACCATGCGATCTATGCCTTCGTGCACGTGTGTTCCACGTTTGGGGGAGTGTTGGGATGAAGACGACTCAGATGATCTTTCCCGACTTTTCGCCTTTGTTCCACATGGCCTCTAGGATTATGTCGTGTCTTGTATGTGTCTCCCCATTTGTCTTTCGATGGGTCATATGTTGGGGAGCGATTATATTGGTGTTCTTGTCTCTTCGAGTTGTATCGCGTGGTACCGTGTCGTGTGGGACTGTGACGTGTGAGACCGCTCTTATGCAGATGTATCCCCGACAGATTATCCCCGACGGATTATCCCCGGTTGCTCGAGTGATGATTTGTACCTCATTTTTCGTTACTTTTTTTCGCATGTTGTGTGTGTAGGTGATGTTGGTTGACCGGTTTCCAGCGAGTCCACGTCGTTGTGTGGGTCCTGCGTCGTGTGTAAATATGTCCCCGGCTTGATTCCCCGGTTTGGAATTTCCCCCGGTGTCTCGTCTGATGTTTTGTCCCGCATCGCCTACCTCCATTGTCGTTATTTTGATGTCCAAGCTGAAGGGTCCCCCTTCAGCTTGAGGGGGAGTGGTGGAAGTATTAATATTTAGGTTTTTATATATGTGTGAGTTTAGTCCCACATCATGAGTTTAGTTTGTGAGTCCTCTTGTAGTCCTATAAATTAGCCCCATTGTGGAAGAATAAATTGCACCTGTTATTTTCCTTTCTACTTTCCAACAGATTTGATCAAGAATTTTTTGTTGCACACTATTATCACGGTACAAACTATGAAAGGTAATGTCATCCAATACAACAACAACAACAACAGAGCCCATATATTCCCCAATCAGGTAATGTCATCCAATACTTGTGGAAATTTCTAGACTAACAATGGATACACATCATGCACCTAGATTCAATTCATTTCTTAAGCCCTGTTTGGGAGAGTTGTGGGAGAGTGGTGGTGGTCTTGAACGCAAGTATGAAAAATGTGGATAGTGTTTGTGTAAATGCAGTCACGAACCCTATTTTCCTAAAATGATATTCTAGGCCAAAATGCCACCACAATCGTGTAGGTGCGCAGTAAAACTTTAGCGGTCATGAATGATCTCAACCGATACAGTGGAATTTGGGCAAAAAAGGTGTCACGGATGTTCCAAACACAGTAAATTATCACCACTGCATTTATGACCACAATTTTACACTGTCACCGCTCAAACACCACAACTGTCCCAAAGAGAACCTTAATCGTTAATATTTACATTGATTATTCAACTAACATATAATTTCCCATCCATGACATAAATTATGCAGGTTGGGTTTCATTAGGAACCCTGAGGCTTTTCTTTCAGTTCTTGAAGCAATAATAAAAAACACAAATTATAGATTCATCCTTTTCACTGCTGGATATGAACCGCTAGAAGCTGTTATTCATTTAATTTTGGGCGCCTCATCAGATTCAGATAAATTATCGAATCTAAACTTTAGGAAAGATTGCACACTTCTCTTTGGGGATAGGCTACTTTGTTTTTCTGGGTAAGCATTTTTTAATTCTTACATGGAGGGAATTATCCAAGTTTATCTCGTCTCTAAGAATGATTCTGAATTTTTTTTGCCATTTGTTTGAAAATAATCAGCTCCATTCCGTACACGTGGATGTTCCAGAGATGCGCAGTCGTAGTTCATCATGGGGGCAGGTGATGCTTTATTTTAGAGTTATTGTGTTCTTTTTCACTTTCATTGGTGTAACGATAAGATTTATTGTTTGTTGTAAATTTGTGCAGTGGATCTACAGCTGCGGCACTTCATGCTGGAGTTCCCCAGGTTCTCTATCACTAAATGCATTAATTCCTTTTTGTAATATACTGTTCGCTGCTATAATAATGCATGGGTTGGTTTTGGGCTTGATGGGTTCCCCCTCTATATATGGAAAAATCCGTAACCACCACACACCGGATCCCATTCCCGCACATAAAATCCCATTACGGCGCGGCGGATCCCGAAACCACCGCACGCCGGATCCCACCTTCGCACATCGGATCCCACTCCCGCGCGGCGGATCCAAACCACCGCGCACCGATCCAAACCACCTCGCGCGGGATCCCAACCGCCCCGCGCGGGATCGCAACCACCACCAACCGCCGTCGGCCAACCGCCGCCAACCACCGGCCGGCCACCGCCGCCGGCCGGCCGCCACCGGCCGACCACCGGCCGGCCACCGCCGGCCGGCCGCCGCCAGCCGCCCGCCGCCGGCCGGCCGCCGCCCGCCGCCGGCCGGCCGCCGTCGGCCGGCCACCACCGCCGGCCGGCCGCCGCCGGCCAGCCGACTGCCGGCCGCTGCCGCCGTCGCCGCCCTTCACCCTCCACCGTCGGATCTCACCGAGGCCCTGGCGGCCCTCCGATCACCTCACGCGATCACGACCCTTCAATCGTCACCAACGATCTCGGCCTTCCATTTGGTGGTTATCCGCGTAACCACCGTAACTTCCACCTTCCAAGCCTATAAATAGACCCCCAAGGGTCTTCATTTGCTAGGCCCCCAAGGGTCTTCATTTGGATTCATTCTCTCATTCTCGCCCAGACTCTCTCTCTCTTCGTTTCTCCTCTCCTCAGAGTTTCTCTCTCTACACTCCGCCATCCCCTTTTACTAACTGACAGGTTCCTCCTGCGAACGCCGCTCACTTGAGAAGAAGTGCTGCGCCAATCAAGGCGAGCACCCCAAACCCGAACAGCAAAGTCAAAGTGCTCCGCGAAGTGCTCATTCTCTCCCAGCAAGCGCGTAGCCGCATCAGACACGCAGCAAGACAATCAACTCCTAAGTGGTGGCCTGTCACCCACGGAGTTCTTTCTCTCTCTCACAATTGTAACGAGGCGCGGCCTGTCGCCCTCGCATTCTCCAAGAAAGCATTGTAACAGTCTGAGATAGTGGGTTTCGGCCAGCACCGCCCTGGCCACGTGGTTTTTCACCCTTTGGAGGGTTTTCCACGCTAAAGTTCTGTGTGTATCATTTTCAGCATTTACTCTCTGCAACATTCTGACTGTGTGCGCGCTCGACCGCCCGGGCTAAGACGGACCGAGTTGAAACCGGTCTACGGAGGGCGTTGAGAAGCCGCAACAGTTTGGCGCCGTCTGTGGGAACAGTGTTCCCCAAACTCTGCGAAAGTTCTCCGAAGACAGTATTCGCCCCGCGGCAATACTCGTGACCAACAGCCATGGCCAGAAGAAGTGCCCGCACCACTAACGGCTCCGTCCCAGGAGGACGCGTTGAACCCGCTCCATCTCATTCACTCATCAACGCACCTCCCGCCGAAGATGTCCCCTTAGCGCCTGTTGTCACGCTAGAAGGACGTGTACGTCAGATGGAAGAGCAGCAAACTGAAATGCTGACTCTCCTCAGAAACCTGGAAGCCCCTGTTCCACCTACCGCACCAGTCATCCCACCTCCCTTGGTCCATAATCGCGCCCCCCTTGGGGAAGCCGCTCGCGAAGAAGAAGTGTACAAAGAAGACTACTCGGATGCAGCCAGTTCCGCGCGCCCAGCCCGTCCTGGAAGGGGAACTAGGGAAGAACCCTTGCACCATCAGCAAGGAGCCGGGATCAACCAAGCCATAAGAGGGCCCACCCGCGAGGAGATCCGCGATGTAATCGCTGAAGAGTATGGACAAGTCGGACGCCGGGGCATCTTCGCCCGCCGCCCTCTACGTCACGGCTCCCCCTTGTCGCAGCAACTCCTGGCCCATCCGGTTCCGCACGGCTTCAAGCTTCCTAGCATCGAGTCGTTTGACGGGACGGAGGATCCACTGGAGTATATCAATCATTTCACCACCATCATGAGGATCTACAACGCTGCCGATCAACTCCTGTGTCAGGTGTTCCCAGCAACACTCAAGGGGCAAGCTCGCACCTGGTTTCACTCCCTGCGAGAAGGATCCATCAACAACTTCACCGAGCTGGCCCGACGGTTCACAGATCAGTTCGTCGCCAACCGAAGAATCGTCCGAGATCCCTCTCATCTCTCGGGGATCCGCCAGAACGAGGGAGAGACCCTTAAAGAATTCTTCCGCCGCTTCACCACTGAGGCGCGACAAATACCAGGGGTCGACCCCGAGCTTCTACGCGGTGTCTTCCTGGGAGGGCTCCGCCCGGGCGGCTTCTATTCCGCTCTAATGAGGGAGACAGTTCCAAACTACCCGGACCTCGTGCATCGAGTGGAGGCACAGATAGCGGCAGATGAAGCCATCGAGGCGCATCGCCAGCAGTTCGAGGGAAGTCTGAAGAGGAAGAAAGGATCGGAGCAAGCGCCCAGAAGGCAGGAAGAGCGGCGTACGGAAGAGCGCCGGAACCCTAATCGTGGTCGGGATCTCCGAAGGGACCAGGGTCCCCGACCACCGCTGAATTACACTCCCCTCAACACATCGCGAACCAATGTGCTTTACGCCATTCAAGAAAATCCGGCATTCCGTAGGCCGAGGCCGCTAAACCAAAATGAAAGAACCGACCACTCAAAGTATTGTGAGTTCCATAGGGGAGCTGGGCACACGACCGAAGAATGCACAAGGTTAAAGGAGGAAATTGAACGCCTCGTCAGGCAAGGACTCCTTGGAAGGTTCCTGCAAGGTCAGCTGCCGAATCAACCGCAACAACCCAGGGAGCCCAGAGATCAGCCTCCTGCACCTCGCGGCACAGCAGCCGGAATGCCGATGGTAGGTCAGGTCGAGACTATAGCCGGGTCTCCTAACCTCGCCGCACAAATTCTCTCCATCGCTAGGCCAGAGAGAGGCCATGAAGATAAAAAATTGAAGCAAGACGCCGCCATCGCCTTCGGAGATGAAGACCTCGAGGGGTTACGGCTGCCACACCAAGACCCGCTCGTGATCAGCGCCGGGATCGGGGATCCCTGTTTCAATGTCAAAAGGATACTGGTCGACAACGGGAGCTCAGTCGACGTCCTGTTCCTCTCTACTCTGCAAAACATGAACCTCACCAGGGAGCACCTCAGCCCGGCAGCGGGGCCCATCTACGGTTTTGATAATCGCCCCGTCCCGGTCCAGGGCATGATCACCCTTCCGGTAACACTAGGCGAGTTCCCCAGGCAGATAACTCACAACGTCCAGTTCGTAGTCGTGGAGTCAAACTCCGCCTACAACGCGATTTTCGGAAGACCTCTCCAATCCGTCTTCGGAGCCATCCCATCAATCCCACATTTAGCCATGAAGTTTCCGACCGCCGCCGGAGTCGGGGTCGTTCGTGGAAACCAGGAGGCGGCCAGGACCTGTTACCTGAAGCAAGCTCAACCGGCAAGGGCGACGGCTCTCAACATCGACAACTTCGACCTGCGGGACGAAGCCACTCTTCAGCGAGGAGCACCCGTCGAAGGAATAGTGAAAGTACATCTCTCCCAGCAAGATCAAACCCGGACTGTCCAGATCGGGTCTCTCTTGACATCCGAAGAGCGAGAAAGAATCACGACCTTCCTGCAAGAGAACGGGGACATTTTCGCCTGGAGCCCGGAAGACATGCCTGGGGTAGATCCTGAAGTCATTCTTCACTCATTAAACATTAACCCCGCCTGCAGGCCCGTGATCCAAAAGAAGAGGAACTTCGCCCCCGAGCGAGTAAAGGCAATCGAAGAAGAAGTGACGAAGCTCCTGGAGGCGCGGTTCATCCGCGAGGCAGATTATCCCACGTGGCTCGCTAACGTGGTGATGGTAAAGAAGGCGTCCGGAAAGTGGAGGATGTGCGTCGACTACAGCAACCTGAACCAGCATGCCCGAAGGACAGTTTCCCTCTCCCGAGGATTGATCAGCTCGTCGACGCAACAGCCGGCCACGAGCTGCTCAGCTTCATGGATGCGTACTCAGGCTACAACCAGATAAGAATGAATCCCGCGGACGAGGAGCACACCGCCTTCCGCACCGATAAAGGGGTCTACTGCTACAAAGTGATGCTGTTCGGCCTTAAAAACGCCGGAGCAACATACCAGAGACTGATGAATAAAGTCTTCAAAGACCTCATCGGGGAGACGATGGAGGTATACGTGGATGACATGCTGGTAAAGAGCATCCACCGTCGCGACCATTTGACTTGGGAAAGTGCTTTCAACTTCTTCGTCGCTTTCAGATGCGGCTCAACCCCAGCAAATGCGCGTTTGGTGTGACGGCGGGGAAGTTCCTGGGTTTCATGGTGACCCACCGGGGAATCGAAGCTAACCCCGAGAAGATCAAGGCGTTGGAGGACATGTCGCCGCCTCGCTCAATCAAGGAAGTGCAACGCCTAAACGGGAGGATCGCCGCGCTGTCCCGCTTCCTGTCGAGGACAGGGGACAAGTACCTCCCTTTCTTCAAAGTTCTCCGGAGAGCAAGCCACACTGGGTTCCAGTGGACGGACGAGTGCCAGGCGGCCTTCGAGCTCCTCAAGCAGTACCTGGCCTCGCCGCCGCTTCTGTCAAAGCCGATCCCCGGGGAAGCCCTGTTCTTATACCTCGCAGTTTCGCCTGCGGCCCTCAGTTCAGTTCTTGTGAAAGATGAAGGAGGAATACAACGGCCGATCTACTACCTCAGCAAGGTCCTCACCGATGCCGAAACCAGGTATCCGGCAGCAGAAAAAACGGCCTTAGCACTCGTCTTCTCGGCGCGAAAGCTTCGACCCTATTTCCAGGCACACACAGTGAAAGTACTAACCCAGCTCCCGCTGCGAGCCATCCTCCAAAAGCCAGAAGTCTCGGGGAGACTTGTGAAATGGGCAGTAGAGCTTGGCGAATTCGACATCCAATTCTTGCCCCGGCCAGATATCAAAACACAAGTGCTCGCTGATTTTGTTGTGGAATACACTATTCCACCGGAAGAAACTCCTGCCAAAGATGTCGCCGCACCCCGTTGGACTCTTTACGTCGACGGCGCCTCAGGAGCTGAGGGAGCTGGAGCAGGACTGCTCCTCATAAGCCCCGAGGAGATTACTCTAGAATATGGCCTCAGGCTGAAGTTCCCAGCAACCAACAACGTCGCGGAGTACGAGGCTTTGATCGCCGGCCTCCGGCTCGCCATCGATTGTAAGGTGGAAAGCTTGACAATTCGCGCCGACTCCCAGCTTGTAGTCTCGCAAGTTGAGGGAGATTATGAGGCCAAGAATGACCAGATGGCGCATTACCTCACATGCGTAAAGTCACTCCTTCAGAAGATCCCGTCATATCAAATCCTGCACGTGCCCCGGGAGCAGAATTCTAGAGCTGACGTGCTCTCTAAGTTGGCAACTTCACCATCCAGCTATCAGTCGCGGAGGCGCCGCGTGGAAGAAATCATGGCCCCAAGTATCCCAGGGCCATGGGAGATTGCAGCCATCGATGGGGAAGAACCTTCTTGGATGACCCCTCTACGAGCTTACCTCGAGCAGGGGCACCTCCCCGAGGATCGCTTGGAAGCGCGCAGGCTACGAATGCGGGCAGCTTCGTACACCATCATAGATGGGGAACTCTACAAGCGGGCGTTCTCAGGTCCCTATCTAAAGTGCTTACCAACCGGCGAAGCAGACTACGCCTTGCGAGAGGTACACGCAGGGATCTGCGGAGAGCACCTGGGAGGAAAGGCGCTAGCCCAGAAAATCTTGCGCCAAGGTTTCTATTGGCCAACAATGAAGAAAGACGCGGCAGAGCTCGTTCAGAAGTGCAGGAGCTGTCAGCTTCACGCAAATGTACCTCACCAGCCCCCAGTTGCGCTCACCGCGCTCCAGAGTGCATGGCCCTTCGCACAATGGGGGATTGATCTCCTCGGCCCCCTACCACTGGCATCGGGGCAGAGAAAATTCATCATCCTAGCAATCGACTACTTCACCAAGTGGGTGGAAGCTGAGCCCCTGGCAAAGATCACGGAGGAGAATGCTAAGCAGTTCGTCTGGAAGAACATTATCTGCCGCTTTGGAATCCCAGCAGCTATCATCGCCGACAATGGCACCCAGTTTACCGGGAAATCATTCACCAAAATGTGCGATGACCTAAAGATCAATCTCCGCCACACCGCCGTAGCACACCCACAGACAAATGGGCAGGTAGAAGTCACCAACCGCACCATCCTCAAAGGGCTAAAGACGCGTCTTGAAGAAGCCGGGGGGCAATGGGTGGATGCGCTCCCAAATGTACTGTGGGCATACCGCACGACGGAAAGGACTCCAACAGGAGAGACCCCATACAACCTCTGCTACGGGACCGAAGCCGTCATTCCCATCGACATCGGGGTACCAAGCATCCGGGTGATGACTTTCGATCCCAGCAAAAATGATGAACTACTCCGCCAAAATCTCGACTTAATCTCCGAAACTCGAGACCACGCCGCCCAGCGCGTCGCCATCTACCAAAGGCGTGTGGCCCGACTCTACGACAGAAGGGTGAAGCCCCGACCAATCAACGTCGGAGATCTCGTCTTACGCAGCATTGAAGCAGCCGGGAAAGGTCCACAGAAAGACAAACTCTCACCAGCATGGGAAGGACCTTATGTGGTCACCGCAACCGTGAAACCAGGAACCCTCAAGCTCAGAACGGCGGAAGGAAAGACGCTCCCACGCACCTGGAACGCGCAGAATCTGCGCCGCTTTTATCAATGATTTTAGTTCATCTTATCATGTAAAAGTCGTGAGCCTAGACTCGCGCAAACTATCCTACTACCATCTTATGTACAAGATGGGCACAAGCTATTTTACTACAATTTCATGTGCAAACAGCGAATCTCGATTCACGAAAATCGCTTCTCATCGACCAATGCAGCTCAAAAGACCACCTCGCCTCAGCGTTGCTTGGGCACATGGCCTCAACGTTGCTTGGGCACCTCGCCTCAGCGTTGCTTGGGCACATTGCCTCAACGTTGCTTGGGCACCTCGCCTCAGCGTTGCTTGGGCACATGGCCTCAACGTTGCTTGGGCACCTCGCCTCAGCGTTGCTTGGGCACATTGCCTCAACGTTGCTTGGGCACCGTAGGGGCCTGCCCCCCTTACGACAAAGCCGCGAGCCAGACTCGTGCAAAAAGCCGCGAGCCAGACTCGTGCACCGTAGGGGCCTGCCCCCCTTACGTTTACCCCCGGTTCGAATATAAACATTCACCGGCCAAGCCGCGAGCCAGACTCGTGCAAAAAGTCGCGAGCCAGACTCGTGCACCGTAGGGGCCTGCCCCCCTTACGTTTACCCCCGGTTCGAATATAAACATTCACCGGCCAAGCCGCGAGCCAGACTCGTGCAAAAAGCCGCGAGCCAGACTCGTGCACCGTAGGGGCCTGCCCCCCTTACGTTTACCCCCGGTTCAAATATAAACATTCACCGGCCAAGCCGCGGGCCAGACTCGTGCAAAAAGCCGCGAGCCAGACTCGTGCACCGTAGAGGCCTGCCCCCCTTACGTTTACCCCCGGTTCGAATATAAACATTCACCGGCCAAGCCGCGAGCCAGACTCGTGCAAAAAGCCGCGAGCCAGACTCGTGCACCGTAGGGGCCTGCCCCCCTTACGTTTACCCCCGGTTCGAATATAAACATTCACCGGCCAAGCCGCGGGCCAGACCCGTGTACTTATTTTATAAAAGCCGCGGGTCAGACCCGTGTACCTATTTCATAAAAACCGCGAGCTCGAGTCTGCGCAAATTCATCTGTGACTTTAAAAATAATCAAACAACGCAGATGCCAAACAGCCAGATCAATAAGATCGAACAGATAAACAAGTATGACGAATACAATAAAAGGGGATACAATCACATCCGACGAACACAGCTACGAGCAGCTAAAGAAATCACTCCTCGTCAGGACTATGATCCTCCTCCTCGGACAGGTCATCAAAGCCAGGGCCACTAACATCATAACCCCGCTTTCGGGATACCATCCGGAGAGCCTTTGACGCTCCCTGTCGAAGGGCAAGCTCTCGTGAATCCTCCAGATGAGGCTCCACCTCCTGAGTCCAGATCATGTCCCGGACTTCCTCGGAAATCAAGGAGCGGTCCCGCAAGTAGTCAATCGACTCCAGGTACTCAGCCAGGCCGGCCGCCTTCAGCTCGGTCTCCCGCTCCACGGAAGAGAGACGCGCTATCTCAGCTCGGCATTGCTCCAACTCTGCATCCCGGCACACCACGTCACCACGGGCTGCCTCTAAGGAGCGCAAGGCCTCCTCCAACGCCGCCTTCTCCGCACCAAGCCCGGACCTGGTTCTTTCCAGCTCCTCCTGCATCTCCGAACCAATCCGTCTGAAGCGAGAGATGTCACGATCTCGCCGTCTCTCCGCCTCTACAAGGGCGCTCCTCACCTCCCGAAGCTCACCCTGGATGGACATAAACCCGTCCTTCAAGCTCACGTAATGGTTATTCCATATATGCGCAATCGATGCCTGGGTCTCCATCTGCAAGAGAAAATGTATAAGTCAGAACCACAACCTCAGAATGACGCCATGCAAGAGGAAGAAAAAATCCGGCTTACCGCCTGGCTCATGGCCTCCAGAGAGGAAGAGACCCTCTTCCCTTCCGACACCTTTCGAGCTGCGCCTCGCTCCGGAGAGGCCTGGGGGGCAGAAGATCCCAGGACCTCGACCTCCTCATCAACCGGCTAGCCGTCAGCACCAGATGCACACAGAGCCGCCTCCTCCTGAGGAACATCCTGTACCGGCGGAGGAGCAGGACTGGGCTCCTCAAGACCTTTAAACACCAACTTCCTCTTTCTATCTCGAACAAGAGGAGCAGCAGCACGGCCAGCGTCAACCGACAGCCCGCATAGAAGCAGGCGCTTCTCGTCCACGAACAAGGAAATACTGTGCAGAACATTCCCCAACTCTCGAGCATCTGAAAATCCGAGAACGGGAGAAAACTCCCGCTCACATCCTTTAAGGCGCCGACAGCGATCCGGTAAAGAGTTCCACAACTCCGGTAGTCCCTCCGTGTTCCTAACGTAGCCAAATAAAGTATTCCCGTGACGGCGATCCGCCCGGGTCTCGAACTCCAGCCATCTCTTGTTGCTGAAGACGTCAATACGACCTCCAAGATCAACCCGCACTTCACACCATTCCTTGAAAAGGCCCAAGGAGAACTTCGCACCGTGCTCTCGGAAGAAAGCAATCAGCCCCATTATCCGCACCGTCCCCTGAGGCGTAAACTGTGACACCGGGACGCCGCAAAATTTCAGGATCTCGGTCACCTCCTCGCACGCCGGAAGGCGAAAGCCGCTCCGAAGCGATGACTCGCAAAGGGTCATCCAACCCCGAGGCGGATTCTGCACTCGCTCCTCAGGACCTGGAATCCGAACCTCCAATCCGGGGGGCAGGTTGAAACGCCTCCTCCATATGGCAACATGATCGGGAGTAAGACTCGAGGCCAGTCGCATTGGGCGACTTTGCCCACCACGCCGAGAAGCCTGAAAGAAAAGGAAAAAGCGTCAGTACAAATCACGGACAAACATAAGAGAAGTCCGCCCGCGAGACTAACCGCCAGGCAAACCTCGCACACAGGTAAGCCCCAAGAACAACACACGCAAGCACGCGGGTGCGTACGCCCGGTCGCGCACGAGCACGCGTGGGCGCGCGCGCCCTGCCGCGCGGGCACGCGCGCACCCTGTCGCGCGCGAGCACGCGCGCGCCCTGCCGCGCGAGCACGCGCGCGCTCAGCCGCGCGCAAGCGCGCACAGGCGCGCGCACGCTCTGCCGCGCGCAAGCGCGCGCGAGCATGCGCGCGCGAGCGCAAGCACGCGCGCACAGGCGCGCGCGAGCGCGGGTCTTACCACGCGCGCGGACACGCGCGGGCGCGCACCCTGCCGCGCGCGCACGCGCGGGCGCGCGCCCTGCCGCGCGCGCACCCTACCACGCGGGCGCACGCCCGAGCGCGCGAGCCCGCGCGGGTGTGACCCGCGCACAGCTCTCCGCACGCGCACGCGGAGACCCCGCGCGCGCAAGTGCCGCCCTTCCCCTCCGTGCGACTCCCCGCACCTCTAGCGCGCCGTCCGCCCGCCTTTTTGGGAATTAAATCTTTGGACTCCGTACTCACCTTGGCACCACCGTCACCGTCGCCGCCGCCAACCTCCACGCTAGAATTCACCCTGGCCATCGCTCACAAATGCAGGTTTCAGGGGGAAATCCAATTGCTCTCCGTGCGCTCCAAACAAATGGATTTGGGGGGCAAATGATGGGTTCCCCCTCTATATATGGAAAAATCCGTAACCACCACACACCGGATCCCATTCCCGTACATAAAATCCCATTACGGCGCGGCGGATCCCGAAACCACCGTACGCCGGATCCCACCTTCGCACACCGGATCCCACTCCCGCGCGGCGGATCCAAACCACCGCGCACCGATCCAAACCACCTCGCGCGGGATCCCAACCGCCCCGCGCGGGATCGCAACCACCACCAACCGCCGTCGGCCAACCGCCGCCAACCACCGGCCGGCCACCGCCGCCGGTCGGCCGCCACCGGCCGGCCGCCGCCCATCGCCGGCCGGCCGCCACCGGCCGGCCGCCGCCGACCGCCGGCCGACCGCCGGCCGACCACCGCCAACCGCCGGCCGGCCACCGCCGGCCGCCGCCGCCGGCCGGCCGCCAACCGCCGGCCGGCCGCCGCCGGCCGGCCACCGTCGGCCGGCCACCACCGCCGGCCGGCCGCCGCCGGCCGGCCGACTGCCGGCCGCTGCCGCCGTCGCCGCCCTTCACCCTCCACCGTCGGATCTCACCGAGGCCCTGGCGGCCCTCCGATCACCTCACGCGATCACGACCCTTCAATCGTCACCAACGATCTCGGCCTTCCATTTGGTGGTTATCCGCGTAACCACCGTAACTTCCACCTTCCAAGCCTATAAATAAACCCCCAAGGGTCTTCATTTGGATTCATTCTCTCATTCTCGCCCAGACTCTCTCTCTCTCTTCGTTTCTCCTCTCCTCAGAGTTTCTCTCTCTACACTCCGCCATCCCCTTTTACTAACTGACAGGTTCCTCCTGCGAACGCCGCTCACTTGAGAAGAAGTGCTGCGCCAATCAAGGCGAGCACCCCAAACCCGAACAGCAAAGTCAAAGTGCTCCGCGAAGTGCTCATTCTCTCCCAGCAAGCGCGTAGCCGCATCAGACACGCAGCAAGGCAATCAACTCCTAAGTGGTGGCCTGTCACCCACAGAGTTCTTTCTCTCTCTCTCACAATTGTAACGAGGCGCGGCCTGTCGCCCTCGCATTCTCCAAGAAAGCATTGTAACAGTCTGAGATAGTGGGTTTCGGCCAGCACCGCCCTGGCCACGTGGTTTTTCACCCTTTGGAGGGTTTTCCACGCTAAAGTTCTGTGTGTATCATTTTCAGCATTTACTCTCTGCAACATTCTGACTGCGTGCGCGCTCGACCGCCCGGGCTAAGACGGACCGAGTTGAAACCGGTCTACCGAGGGCGTTGAGAAGCCGCAACAGGGCTTGATTATTTTGATGCAAGTGTTTGAATTTTCTTTCCTGAATGAGTTTTCTCGCACCCACGCCTCTCTCCCATCTCTACCCAAAGTATCTCAGTTCCGCTCCGGATTCGGTTTCTTGATGAGTCGCCTAAACCCACATTTATTTCCATGTCCTTTATACTGTTCAAATGTACTTTTTATTACTAGCGATATTTGTGCTCTTTTAATTTTAGCTACTTTGCTTTCAATAAACTGCAATCTTTATTCAATCGCCGTATAATTTCCTTGCACTTTCGATTCCATGTGATTAGAATTAACTATAATCTTTAGCGCGAGTTCCAATTTTTTGTTATTCAATTAATTGTGTCAAAAATATTTGCACGATTTAATCATATGGGCGCATCATATTAGAGCTTAGATATTGGTCATAATGTCCATTGAATGCGTGCCTACTTGCATTCTCATATAGAGTTATGACAACATCGAAACTCCATAGAATCCTTTTGCGTCAAAAAGGTTAATAGCAGAGTTCGATTTCTCTATCTCATCAACTATGAGATTATATTGTGATAACCAGCCACAATTGCTATAGGTAAAAATTTGGTTCACCATGATAGAATCAAGCATAGAAATATACAAATATTTCATTCGCTTAAAGGTGCTCTATCGAAATATCATTTATCAAAAGTAAAGAACAAGTGATGGGGATTGGCGAAACTTTTGGAGCATGGGTTTTAGGGCTCGTTCGGGGTTGATTTGCTACTTGCCATATTTGACATCGTCAGATGAACGATCCGTGTATGTAGTCACGTCAGAGCAACATTTACATATTTTTTTTATGTATTTTTGTCTTTATTTTCAAAGATCGGACAACCATCATGAGCATGTGATCTAAGTCGTTCAAGATGGTTTCCCTAAGAGTGTTCTTCTATTAATATACATATGTAGGGGCTGTTTTGAAGGCTATCACATGTTTTGAAGTCATCTTCCTTGATTTGTTTATCATCTACAGTGCATACTCTGCGTGCCCTAGGTGCCGAATCCTAGGTATTATCTTCCTTTTTGTCCCCCCCCTCCCTATCCGGGTAAAAATCATTTTCATCCCCGAGGTTTTAAGTTAATGTCAAATTCATGTATGGAATTTTAATTTGTATCAATATCATCCTCCCGGTCATCTTCCAACAACATTTTTTGGAAAGGGTGGACAATTAGCAAGAGCAGCAGGCACTGTAGTGAAATTGATTACACAAAAGGGTAAATCGGCCACATTAAGATTGCCATCTTGGGAGATTTGTCGTCCTTGCAGTTCCGCCAGTCTATGTATTTTCCTTCCTTTGCCACATTTAGCTTTAAGGGTTGAAGGGAGATAGTGAATCAAGCTATTCACAAGGGCCACCTTAATCCTCTTTCTTAGGGTTCCCTCATCTGGGAACGTAGAAGAGCCACGGACTCCAACTATTGTCCATGTACGATCCATACTAGACCCGACCAACTGCCTATCCCCAGAGACTAATCCCAGCAGCCACCGCACCCCATCCAGCCACCCCACCTGCCTCCTAACCTTTCAGTCATGCTCCCAATAGCAACTGCCCACTCCCACAACCCAAACGTCCACTGTCTGCACCTCCCATGATTTCCATTCAGCACTATTGAAGCCTTCCAGCCTTCCTCTCTGAAATCTACTCCCATTCCTACCCTAACCGACCACTCTCCGCATTACGGATCACTCTCCGCATGCAGGCATCATCCTAGGGCTAGATATGATTCATTTTCTCCGACACACCGTAAGATTTGTATCGTCTAGAGGTTCACTCACACATCTTTATTGATTCTCCATTTTTGTTCCTTAGGCTAAGGCTAGTAAGTTGAGAATGACAAATATTTGTTTTCCAACTTGACGGGGAATATGGGAACAAAAGAAATTAACTGAGTTTAATTATTTGAGAGTCTAGATTATTTTGGGTTGTAATTGATTAGGTGTATTAAATATTATATTTATTTGGACTCTAGAGCATTCCTCATTTCCTCTATAAATATGAAGCTCTCATTTGTAAAATAAAAAATCAATAAAAATCTTATCTTTTTTGTAACGCCCCGGTTTACTGTAGGTGCATTACAGGTCTGCAGACTAGTGACCCCAATCCATCTCCACGGATCTGATTGACCACAACCGCTAATTCCAATGGCGGGTTGTTGAGGTTGGGGCTTGAACCCCAGACCTCATAGATAAGGGAGCTCTGAACTAGTCCTCATCACCAATTGAGTATTTTAGTGCAACTCAATTGGAATTAGCAGCTGCGGCCAATCAGATCCGTGAAGATGGGTTGGGGTCACTGGTCTGTAGACCTGTAGCGCACTCAGAGTAGACCAGGGCGTTATGTTTTTCTTCAAAATGGGATCAATGTGAAACAAAACCTATCTAAGGGGCCTGATTGATACAGATATATGCCTAGAAATTTTTTTTTTTGACTGCTCTAAATGTCATCAAATTGTATTATACCTCTCAGTCTAGCCACTAACATAAAAAAAACAATAGAATAGTTGCCACATTTTGCTTTTGATGAAAACTAGTCAATTGTTGTAATACTCGGTCAAAACTAAAATGAAAAATATCCCACAGGTGCAATCCCTGTGGCGTCGCACATAATAGTTCGTTCAATGTTCATGATAATTATCAAAAATGAAATGGACAATTGCCACTCATGCTATACTTGCTCCCTCTGATTTTGAATATTAATGTAAAAAAAGCTCCCAAGTATCATAGAAATTGAAAGTATTATGATACCATTTGATGATTTTATTCGTGTGATATCTTTTCCTTTGATTTCTTTTGACTACCAACATGATTTTTCTATCATTTTTTAAATGCTAGTGACCATAATGTAAAGTAGGAAAACATTAATGACCTTTAGTAGAACAATAGGGTTTTCTATATCATCTCAATATCACATACATCTATTTATACTCCCTCTATACAATAGCACTCCCACTTTACTATCTACATACCAATACACCTAATTTACTAAAGGCACGCCAACACTCCTCCTCAAGGTGGGTGAAATATATCTATTAAACCCAGCTTGTCCAAGTTCCTACTCATGTCCTTCGAGCTCAGCCCCTTTGTCAAACAATCCGCAGCCTGATCATTGCTTGCAACATAACTAAGCTCCAGTAGCCCACTGTCCAGTTTCTCAAGAATTTGTCAATTTCAATGTGCTTAGTTCTCTCATGTTGAACTGGATTATTAGCAATATTGATCGCTGCCTGGCTGTCACACAACAACTTCATCTTGTCCCCTTGATCTAGACTCAGCTCCGTCAGCATCCTCTTCAGCCACAAAAGTTCAGCCACTCCCGACGCCATAGCTCTGTATTCTGCTTCCGCTGTCGATCGTGCCACCACTGATTGCTTTTTGCTCCTCCAGGAGATCAAGTTTCCTCCTACAAATATGCAATAGCCTAACGTGGATCTCCTGTCATCTATGCAACTTGCCCAATCAGAATCACAGTAACCTTCGATCTTCATGTGCCCATTTCTTCGGAAGAGCAATCCCTTCCCAGGGGAAGCCTTCAAATACCGTAGGATCCGATACACAACATCCATATGCCCCTTTCTAGGATCGTGCATATAGCGACTCACTACACTAACTGCATAGGAGATGTCTGGGCGTGTGTGACTCAGGTAAATCAACTTCCCAACTAATTTCTGGTACCTCTCTCGATCAACTGTGTCACCTGCCTCAGCACCCAGCTTACACTTCTGATCGATCGGTGTTGCGGCCGGTCTGCAACCCAACATCCCTGTCTCTGTGAGGAGATCCAAGGCATACCTCCTCTGTGATAGGACAATACCCCTTCTTCCGTAGGCGATCTCAATTCCAAGGAAGTACCGTAGCATCCCCAAATCTTTTACTTCAAACTCCTTGCCCAACGCTGTCTTGAGCCGGACGATTTCCTGTTCATCATCCCCTGTGATGATCATGTCATCCACATACACCGCAAGGATGGTAATGTGATGACCTTCACTTTCCCTGAAGAACAACGTGTGATCAGCGTTGGTCTGCCGGTATCCCATCCCAATCATGGCCTTCCTGAATCAATCAAACCACGAGCGGGGTGACTGCTTCAAGCCATTGAGTGACTTATTCAGTCTACATACTTTACCTTTGGTCTCAGCGGTCTCGAACCCCGGTGGTATTTCCATGTACACTTCCTCGGTTAGCTCTCCATGAAGGAAGACATTCTTCACATCCAGTTGATGCATTCTCCACCCACCATTTGCTGCCAAGCTTATCAAAGTTCTGACCGTGCTCATCTTGGCCACGGGTGCAAATGTCTCGTCGTAATCTATGTCATAGGTCTGACAGTATCCCTTTGCAACTAGTCGAGCCTTGTAGCGCTCGATAAGTCCATCCGGGTTCTGTTTTAAGGAGAAGACCCACCTGCATCCGACGGCCCTCTTGTTGTCAGGTAGATATGCGAGCTCCCAAGTTTTGTTCTTCTCAAGGGCTCTCATCTCCTCCTTCATCGCTGCTTTCCATTTCGGATCAGTCTTGGCAACCTGCCAATTGTTAGGTACAGTAACACTATCTAACGAGGCGATGAATGCTCCATGAGAAGGAGAAATATTATTATAAAAGACAAATGACGCAAGGTCCCAGCCGTATCTGTCCGGAGGATTGCCCGCATTGCTGCGTATACTCCGCCGGATAGTGACGGTAGGGGAAGAGGGTGGAAGGGAAACGATCTCACCGAAACACGGCTGTGGAGCTGGAGGTGCTCCAGAAGGAGAGACTGGCGTAGACAAGGGATTGGGCATTGGCATTCTGGGCATCGGTACTGGTTCAGCAGTTTGTTTCTCCCTCCTATGGTAGGTAAGCAGTTCCCCTTGAGCCGTAGGACGCACGTTTCTCACTTCCTCCTCCTGCATCCCATCCAGTTCCCCTTGAGCCATAGGACACACGTTTCTCACTTCCTCCTCCTGCATCCCATCCAGTTCCCCTTGAGCCGTAGGACGCACATTTCTCACTTCCTCCTCCTGCATCCCACCGCTCCCAGACTCCTCCACCGATTCCTCATCACATACCTCTAATTCGGTCACCAGACTTTCTCTCTCTCTCCTAATCCATTCAGAGTTCATCGGTTCTGGTGTGCGTGAAGTTTCTTCATGACGGTAGCACTGTTCCAATTCACGAAAGTGGACATCCATGCTCACAAAACTTCTCTTTTCGACTGGACTCCAACATACGTACCCTTTCTGGGTCCCAGAATAGCCTACGAAGATACACTTAAGTGCCTTTGCATCGAGTTTTCCAACACCCGGTCTGTTGTCCCTTTACATAGCACGCACAGCCAAAAACCTTTAATGGAAGCATCCCGCCATTATTTCCTTGCAGCTTCTGACATGGAGATTTTCATCCGAGAATACGTGATGGCATTCTGTTTATCAGCTGAGTTGCGGTTAGTACGACGTATCCCCACAGACTTTGTGGAACGTTCATGTGCAGCATCATGCTCCTAGCCACCTCCATTAGATGTCTGTTTTTTCTTTCCGCAACGCCATTCTGTGCAGGGGTGTACGCACACGTTGTCTGATGCAGGATCCCATGGGCAGATAGGTTGCAACACCTCCCCTGTAATGACTATATAATATAGGTCTGGCCGGGACCCCACAACATATAACCGCCACAGCTTCAGTATTAAAAGATGATATAACTACCCAACTCAAAACTCAGATAACACAGCGGAAACAAAAACTAAGAAACACAGAGATTGTCCACAACTACATATGAGTAAAACTGGCCTTAAGGCCTTACAAAACGGGTGTCCAAGTCATCAAACATTCAACACAAAATGAAATCCCCAAAAGAGGGGAAAACTAATTTCCCTAAGCTACCTCGGCATGCAAGCCGGAACATCAAAATAAAAGTACATAAATGCAGGAAAACAAAAGTAAACACTTCATGAGGCTTAAGCCTTTTTGGCCGGCGAGCTAGGTCCAGCCTGTGATCCTTGCCCTGCATCCAAATCACAAAGAGCGGTAAACGAGGGTCAGCTATGGCTGACCACAAACGGTGTAACAACATCCCCCCTCCCGGTTGTCCTAGCGGACCCCGGGGAACTACTTCACCCTGCAAGTCAGCACTTCGTATGCAAATGTACATAAAGAAAAACAACATAAACAACAAGCATGAGTGTCACAAGCATCATCCATGTTTCTATGTTGAGCAGATAATAAAGGGGCCTACAAATGCAATATGAATGCAAACACGGGTTGCACCCAAGGCACCCTAATGGTATGAATCTAACACATCATCCATCACAGCACAACCATAGGGTACTCATCATTTCCCCCAAAGGGCATCGTAGCCCGAGGCCAAGAACTCATGATGTGATCCCACCGCGCCTGGCCCACCATGCCATCGGGCTCATCCATCAGCTCACCTGTTCTTGCCTCCATCATCACATCAAGCATCAACGATGCTAGGCACTCGCGCCTGGACCCCACCCGCACATGGCTCACGGCGCCATCGGGCTTGTCCTCATTCCAAGGCGTTCTCGATCTCATACGATCTCATCAATTTCACCACAATCAACACAGAAGGGGGGGGGGGGGGGGCTTGTCTTGTCGGGACACCCTCCACACATGACTTGCAATATCACGGGCTGGCCAGCCGACCACAAGACAATTCCGCGCCTTCACAATACAAACAGGCATCACAAGCCATAACTCACGCACAATATTTCCCCGCCCACAAACCAACATTCGTTCTCATACGAAATTACAAGGGCATCACAACGACGTTTTTGCCGTAATCGGATTTATAGTAAAGTCCCTAAAATGCGCGTCAAACAACATCACCGAATCGGACCAACGGTCGCGATTCCGGCTTCAACTACAATGCCTATTTCGCTAACGGAGCGGATCTCTGTTACGGACCCACGTTGGGGGTTAACTTACAAGCGCCGTGCCCCGACACGATCCGATTAGTCGTTCATTTTGGATGGCTTTGTATCTTTTATGTGATGTTTTTATGTTTAGTTTTTATGTTCAGTTTTTATGAACCTTGGGTTGGTTTGGGCTCAACCATATATTGGGTTGAGGGCTTTAATGAAAGGCATGCAGAATTTATTCCAAATCTCTCTCTCTCTCTCTCTCTAACTCTCTCTTCCTCTCTCTAATTCTAATCCCGCAACCTAGCCGACCCGCATCGCCCCTTTCGCCCGCACGACGAACCAGCCGCTCGCGCCTTCCGCTCCCGATCGACACCGCCGTGCCGTCTTCCGCTCCAGCTCGCCACCTCCGCCCCTCTCCGATCTCCTCCTTCCCGGTGGAAGCCTTCCAGGCACCATTGGATCTTGCAAGCGCAACGCCACCCCCTACGGGACTTCCCTCTTCTTCCCGGCCGAACTAGGTCGCAGACGAAGGACCGTATCAGCTTGGTATTAGAGCCCTCCTCTTCCTCGGCGCCTCCTCCACCATCGCCGCCGCCCGTCGCCGCTGTCCCAGCTCCGACAGCCCCGTCGCAGCCCCGTCCGGCGTGTCCGCAGCCCGGATCCGGCCGCCCCAGCCGCTGTCCTTCCTCACCGATCCTCTTGGGGGCTTCCTCCTCCGGTTTTCCACTCCTCCCGGACAGCGCGGGTATTTTGCCCACCCCTCCGGTCATCCACACTAATTTTCAGCCCGCTCCCATGGACGAGGGCAACTCGGGAGGGCTTACTTTGGCCCAAATCGTGGAATCCTTTCAGCAAATGATGGTGGCCAACAATAGGGCCCTCATCGAAGCCCTTAGGCCGGGTGCGTCCCCCCCGGCCCCACCGCCCCCGCGTGCCGCTTCGGGCTCCTCCCAAACGGTACACGAATCCTCGACACCGAGAAACGAAGGAGGCGGGTTTCCTCGTTTTGTGAAGTTGGATTTCCCTCTGTTTGATGGTCGGGAGGATCCACTAACGTGGCTCACTCGTTGCGAGCAGTTCTATGAAACCCAGCGCACTCCGGAAGAGGAGTGGATTGGGATTGCATCGTTTCATCTCCTCGGATCGGCACAGATGTGGTTCTCACAGCTACGTCGAGAGCAGCCCCAGTTGAGTTGGGAGGATTTCAAGACTCAGTGCACTTTGCGTTTTGGACCCCCGCTTCTCGGCAATCCCATGGGTGACCTTATTTCGCTCCGACATACGGGCTCCATTGAGCAGTATATCGATCAGTTTCAGGTGCTCCTCGCTCGCGCCCCGACCGTGCTTACATCCCAGCAGGTACCATTCTTCCTGGCTGGCCTCCATGAGCGTTTGCGGATGGACGTTCAGTTGCAGTCCCCCGTAGACCTCTCCACTGCTATGAGCTTATCCCGCATCTTTGAGCGGCGCCTGTTGATGGACCGGCAGTCCATGGGTCGTCGATCTGGTGAGGGACCCCCCAGGAGCTTGGGCCCGTCGCCTGTTACTTTTAGCCCGGGAGCTGGCAGGGGCAAGGAAGGCGACCGACAGTCTACATTTCGACGACTCTCCGCTCAGGAGATGGCGGATCGGCGTGCCAAAGGCCTTTGTTTCAACTGTGACGAGCCTTTCACCCGTGGGCATCGGTGCAAGCGCCTGTTTTGGCTAGAGGTGGAGGATCCCTCTGATGAGGACCCCGATGATGAGGACACGGGCGAACCCGAGATCTCCGTCCATGCTATGATTGGATCCCAGACTGGGGACACGATTCAGCTACCAATTTTGGTGGCGGATCACCCTCTAGTCGCTCTTATGGACTCGGGCAGTACACAGTTTTCTCAGCGATATCACCGCACAACAGCTTCATTTACCTATTACTGCCCGTCCGAGCCTCCGAGTTTCTGTTGCCAATGGCATGGCTATGTTGTGCACGGGCGTCTGCAGAGCGGTGCCGATTAGCGTGGAGGGCTATCAGTCCCACGTTGACTTTTACGTGATAGCCTTGCGAGGCTTTGAGGCAGTGTTGGGAGTTCGCTGGCTCCGTACGTTGGGGCCTCTTCTGTGGGATTTCGATGCTCTGGCGATGACTTGGGGGAGACACCCGCAGCAGACGGTGTGGCAGGGCCGCATGCTCACTACCTCCCGACAGGTTTTCCTAGCCTGCGGAGAACATACAGAGTCCTCGGATCTGGAGGCTCTTCTACAGGAGTATGCTGACACGACGACAGCCCCGACCGATCTTCCTCCCGTTCGACGGCGGGATCACCGTATTTGTCTCCTTCCCGGAACGGCCCCGGTGGTGGTACGCCCCTACCGCTACCCATTTAGGCAGAAGGATGAGATCGAGCGTCAGTGCGACGCCATGCTGCAGCAGGGCATCATCCGACACAGTGTATCCCCTTTCTCCTCTCCGGTCTTATTGGTCAGCAAGAAGGACGACACATGGCGCTTCTGTGTCGATTACCGCGAGTTGAATGCGCGGACGGTGAAGGACAAGTTCCCCATTCCGGTCGTGGAGGAGCTCCTGGACGAGCTACATGGCTCCCGTTTTTTCTCCAAGCTGGATTTGTGCTCCGGGTACCATCAGGTGCGGATGTCTCCCGAGGATGTGGAAAAGACGGCGTTCCGCACCCATCACGGCCACTTTGAGTTTTTGGTGATGCCGTTCGGGCTCACCAATGCCCCCTCCACTTTCCAGGCATTAATGAACGAGGTATTCCATGGCCTTTTGCGTCGCTACGTACTTGTTTTCTTTGACGATATTTTGGTGTACAGTGCGACTTGGGAGGAACATCTTGTCCACCTCCGAGCCGTTCTCCAATTAGTCAGACAGCACAGACTCTTATTGAAGCGTGTCAAGTGTTCCTTTGACACTGAACGGGTGTCCTACTTGGGGCATGTGGTGGATAGCACAGGGGTATCGGCAGACCCTATCAAGATCCAGGGCGTGATGGAGTGGCCTACCCCCAGACCTTGCGGGAACTGCGGGGTTTCCTCGGACTGGCGGGCTATTACAGACGCTTCATCCAGGGATACAACATCATTGCCGCACCACTATTCGATCTCCTGAGGAAGCATTCTTTTGTGTGGGGAGACAACGCGACGGGGGCTTTTCACGCTCTCCAGCAGGCCCTGGTGTCAGCCCCGGTGTTGCGTTTACCAGACTTTGATCAGGAGTTTCAGATAGAGTGTGACGCCTCAGGCCAGGGATACGGTGCGGTGCTCCAACAGGAGGGCCACCCAGTGGCTTATTTCAGCCAGCGCACGGCCGTACATCATCAGAAGCTGCAGGCTTATGAGCAGGAGCTTATCGGATTGGCAAAGGCCGTCCAACACTGGCGACCGTACTTATGGGGGCGGCCGTTCACTATTCGCACCGACCATTTCAGCCTCAAGTACCTCTTGGAGCAACGCCTCATCACTACACCGCAACAGCGTTGGATCAGCAAGCTGTTGGGATTTGATTTCCGCGTGGAATACAAGGCGGGCGCCTTGAACCGCGCCGCAGACGCACTTTCCCGTCGCGATCATCAGGAGGGGTCTGTCCTGGCCATTTCGTGCCCGATACCGACCATCCAACACCGCCTTCAGCAGGAGATCCAAGACACACCGACTCTCTGCGAGTTATTACACTGTATTGAGGAGGGAAGTGCTCCTTCACACTGGACAGCTCGGGACGGCCTCATCTGGTACATGGGCCGCCTCTACCTGTCAGACACCTCGCCTTTGATAGCGGACATTCTGGCAGGCTTACATGGCACCACACATGAAGGGGTTCATAAGACCCTTCAGCGGGTTCGAGCCGAGTTCTTTTGGAAGGGACTAAAAAGGGGGGTACAAGACTTCATCGCACTCTGCCCCATCTGCCAGCGCAGCAAGACCGACAACCTCTCACCCGCCGGTTTACTTCAGCCCCTTCCCGTTCCGACACAGATTTGGGCCGACATATCGATGGACTTTATTGAGGGACTACCCAAGTCAAGGGGGCGATCAGTTATTTTTGTGGTGGTCGATCGCCTGTCCAAGGGCGCTCACTTCATGGCGATGAGCCGCCCCGTAGAGGCGGATGTGGTCGCCCGCATCTTTTTCGACCAGGTGTTCCGTCTGCATGACATTCCAGAGAGCATCGTGTCCGACAGGGACAAGGTGTTTACGTCCCTATTTTGGCAGGAGTTGTTTGCACTGTGCGGGACCAAGTTGGCGATGTCGTCCGCCTACCACCCGCAGTCAGATGGCCAGACGGAGGTGGTTAACCGGACCCTAGAGATGTATTTGCGCTGTATCACGGGGGACCGCCCCAAGGATTGGGTCCGATGGCTCCCTTGGGTGGAGTATTGTTACAACACATCCTACCATTCCGCTTTGCAGACTACGCCGTTCCGTCTGATCTACGGTCGCGAACCGCCGCGCCTCCTTACTTACACTTGTGCCTCCGCTCGTTCTCAGGTGGTCGACACCGAGCTGGCCACGCGTGACCAGGTCCTAGCGATGGCCCGGGAGAGGCTGCTCCAGGCTCAGGGCCGTATGGAGACGGCCTACAACAGGGGGCACCGTGAGTTGTTCTTTGCCCCAGGTGATTGGGTATGGCTGAAACGCCGCCCATACAGGCAGACGTCCATCGCACAAAGAGCCTACAACAAGTTGGGGCCCAAGTTCTATGGGCCATTTCCGATTGCAGAGCGCATTGGAGAGGTGGCATACCGTCTCAACCTACCAGTCGAGGCCAAGATCCATGATGTCTTCCACGTATCCCAGTTGAAACCGTTCGTGGGTGCACCCCCCCAGGAGCCCTTGGTCGACCTACCCCCACAGCTGCAGGACAAGCTTGAGGACAAGCTTGATGAGGACGCCGGCGGAGATGTTACGGACCCACGTTGGGGGTTAACTTACAAGCGCCGTGCCCCGGCACGATCCGATTAGTCGTTCATTTTGGATGGCTTTGTATCTTTTATGTGATGTTTTTATGTTTAGTTTTTATGTTCAGTTTTTATGAACCTTGGGTTGGTTTGGGCTCAACCATATATTGGGTTGAGGGCTTTAATGAAAGGCATGCCGAATTTATTCCAAATCTCTCTCTCTCTCTCTAACTCTCTCTTCCTCTCTCTAATTCTAATCCCGTAACCTAGCCGACCCGCATCGCCCCTTCCGCCCGCACGACGAACCAGCCGCTCGCGCCTTCCGCTCCCGATCGACACCGCCGTGCCGTCTTCCGCTCCAGCTCGCCACCTCCGCCCCTCTCCGATCTCCTCCTTCCCGGTGGAAGCCTTCCGGGCACCATTGGATCTCGCAAGCGCAACGCCACCCCCCTACGGGACTTCCCTCTTCTTCCCGGCCGAACTAGGTCGCAGACGAAGGACCGTATCAATCTCTAATGCAAAATCATGTCGGGGACGGACTCAATCGACCCGATGGTTCCTCTTGAACCAAGGCGACCCGGATCCCTCTCACTCGACGGATCCGGTGCCAAAATGCAGAAAAGAAAAAGAGGAAGAAGGGATGTCATGCACGCATCCTAAAGACCGGGAGGAGAAATGTCGTTACCTTTTGAGATTTCCTCCTAGCCATGGGAAACTTGCACAAGAATGGAGGAAAAGAAGCGCCTCGACGTCCCCTACGCGCTGCCGGTCTTGGATCGGCGAACGGAGCTCCGAAGCTCCAACAATAGCGGGAACTAGCTCTCTTCCTCCTCCAAACCCCTCATCTCCCTCAAGCCCTCAAAACCCAAGAATGAAAAGGAATGATGAAAGGAAACCTTCTCAGCCCTACTTAGGGTTCTCCCACGAACCCCTCACAGCCATCCGATCAAGATCTAAACCAAACAGACGCCCCGATTAGCTATTTACGAATCTGGTTCCGTCAGCTACCGCGCGGAGGTAGCGCTAACGCGCCGCGCTAGCTCCGCGAACACCCTTGTCGTCTCAGCGGCTCCCAGCTGAGAAGAAACCCTAACGCCAGCGGTAGGGTTATCTCCCTGCGCTAGCAACAGACCTCGTTTTTCACTTTCTATCCACCTTCTATCGCGCCACGCTAGCACTACCGCGCCGCGCTAGCACTACCGCGCCGCGCTAGTGCCTTCGACGAAAGTGCGCCCCGTCGACGATCGTCGACCTCTCGCATTTAACTACCGCCGGCGGTAGTACCTACCGCTCGGTTTTAACTCGCAGAACAACAAAAACTGGGGTGTTACATAGGTATTCTCCCAACGCTCGGTTAGTGTATTCCATCCCATTGTCCGACCTTAACACTTTTATCATCTTGCCGTACTGCGTTTGAACATATTTGTGGAAGTCCCGAAAGCAAGAGAAGACTTCACTCTTATTTCTCATTAAATACAGTCAGGTAACGCGCGATGCACAATCAATAAACGTTACAAAGTATTTATAGCATTCAAAAAATTCACCGCGCATGGTCCCCACACATCAGAATGCACCATATCAAAACTGGCAGAGCTTAGATGTCCAGTACTGTACAACCCCGATATTCGCCAGGCGAGGAGGCGCGGTTTAAGAAGGCAACATGATGAAGGAAGTAATAAGAGAGGAAGGTCATAGGGCCAAAGACCTCGCGAGAGGGGCCTTGGAGAAGTCTCTCCCGGAAGGCTCGTAGAGAGGCGAGCGAGAAGGGTCGGCGAGATGAATGCTCGCAGGCAGTTGGAGGAAGCTCTCCGAGCTCGACGAAAGGAGTCCCGCGTTCGACGAACTTTCCCCTGTTCGTCGAGCTCACCTGCGGTCGTCGCGCTCACCCCTGTTTGGCAAAATCATCAGAAGTTGACGAAGTGTTCTAAGCACATTAAAGATAAAGGGATGGTCTCGCAAGAGGAGTCGCGAGACAGGACCTCGACAGATACGGCCAGAATGGGCCAGCGAGGTCCTCGCAGGGCGATCGCCTAGGAGAGGCATCGCGAGCAGGACTCGCGAGAAGGCCCGCGAGAGCTTCGGCAGTAATGCTCTCGCAGTTCCTTGTCCATGGGTTGATAGGGCCAAATTACCCTTTCACCCTTGGTGGTCTGCCTTTAGCCTCTCCAAACAGCGGAGTTTGGCTGTTAGCAGACCTTTTTGGGGTGCGGATAGTAAAATCAAAAGGCGGGATCCTGCTATTTGCAGGCCAGATCAGAAAACCTATAAATAAGACCTAAAGGGCACCTTTGGAGGGGACTTCACTTCAGCTTCTCTCTCCTCAGGCTCTCCTTGGCTAGCAATTCCAGAGCTCTCCAAGGTGCCCGAGTCTCAGCTTTGGCTTGGGAGGGGAAGCGCTCAACGATCTTCCGGGTTAGTGGAGGGACCTCCTCGCTGCCCCTCATTTCGGTGAGGGCCCCGAGCTCCACAAGAGGCCGAGAAATCGGTTTCAACAAGTACTAACATAAGAACTCCTAGTGAGTTTTCCCAAATCACATGCCTCACACATAAGTTTACTTCGATTCGAATGTTTATACAAAACAGGGTAAACTCTAGCTAGAGTATCGAAAGATAAATGTCCCAGCCGCTGGTGATGTAAGAGAAGAATATCCTGTGCACTCATCTTCGCTCCTTCTTCTGACTCCCGTGACTTGGAG
The DNA here is from genome assembly GCA_033032865.1 of Dactylorhiza incarnata. Lineage (NCBI taxonomy): Eukaryota > Viridiplantae > Streptophyta > Magnoliopsida > Asparagales > Orchidaceae > Dactylorhiza > Dactylorhiza incarnata. The sequence continues at coordinate 3,962,809 of JAWHQI010000170.1, forward strand.
GTGAGAGCAACATCAAGTTCCCCTCGGTCCAAGTACCATAGCCCATCATGCCAGGTCCCAGTCCCAAGAATCCGGCCCGTCTCTTTCTCCCGGAAGGCCACCTTGGGAATGTCAAAGCAAACAATACATTTGAGTTGAAGAATGATGGAACTTATAGAGAGAAGGTTAACAGGAAAGGATGGAGCATGCAAGACGTTAGAGAGTTTTATCGAACCTGTGCAATCGACAGTTCCCTTACCGATCACGGATTGGAAAGTCCCATCTGCTGTCTGTATGCTATCAGTCTTGACTAGGCGAATATAGGAAGAGAACTCACCAGCATCTCCTATCACATGCTGAGAGGCGCCCGAGTCAGCAATCCAATCCGACGTTTTGGAAGGGTGAGCATACGAGACTAAGGCGAATGCCCCTCCTGTTCCACTCTTGCTGCCCTCTCCAATCTGTCTCCCTTTGAGACCTTCCATCATACTCATCATACTGAGTAGAGTCTGCTCCTCCTTAGTGTAGATACCGCTACGATTGTCATCACCTCCACCAATGCCCAGGTTGGCACGGTGACTGCTTCTGTCACTGCGACCCTGGCCACGCCCACGACCACGTCCACAACCACGGGGACCCCTCTCCTTGGGTGTCCTAGGACACACAGCCGCTATATGTCCAATTTCCCCGCAGTTGTAGCACTGACGAGAGTGTCTTCTTGAGTTTTGTGGAAGGGCAAGCCCGTTGCCGCCAATGCCGACTTCGTCACAGCGGAATCCCCTGGTCCCGCCTGGAATTTGAATCGTGTCTCTTCCTGAATCATGGCCGAGATGGCCTCTGACAAGGTGGGAATCTTCGTGCCTGGCGACGACACTCCCAGGAGCCCACTTCAATCAGGAAGAACACAAGGCTCCTTCCAACCCTTGCTGGATCGAGGAAGCGGCTGATTCGGCGAAGGCTATCGACGAGTGCTCCTTCCGTCCAAAGCCCTTCCAGCAGGTTCGTCGAATGCCCAGCAGGTTCGTCGAATTCTCCTTCCGCTACTTTCGTCGAATTCTCCTTCGAACGCTACTTTCGTCGAACGCTCCTCTGATCGACGCCTGCTTCGTCGAACGCTCCTCCTTCGATGCTTTCGTCGAACGCTCCTCCTTCCTCGAATGCCCCTCCGATCAACGCCTGCTTCGTCGAACGCTCCTCCTTCGATGCCTTCGTCGAACGCTCCTCCTTCCAGCAGGTTCGTCAAACGCTCCTGCAGGTTCCGTCACTTACATCACCGATGAGTGCTCCTCCAGCAGGTGAGACCCCCTCTGATCGATGACGAATGCTCCTCCGACGAAAGCTCCTTCGATCGATGCCGGACGCGGAGCCTTCCCCTCCTCCGATCGGTCCTGCTGGAGCCTTCCCCTCCTCCGATCGGTGTTGCTGTTCCCCGCTGTCGAACGGACGCAGCTTCGGCGCACGACGCCGTAACCTAGCTTTGATACCAAGTAGAACAATAGGGTTTTCTATATCATCTCAATATCACATGCATCTATTTATACCCCCTCTATACAATAGCACTCCCACTTTACTATCTACACACCAATACACCTAATTTAGAGTATTTTAGCGCAATTATTGCAAAGAAGGGGAGTCTTGGCGCACCTGTTTAGGTGTTGCCGTGTGACCTTGAGGTCACCGGTTCGAGTCCTGGAAGCAGCCTCTTGCAAAAATGCAGGGTACGGTTTGCCTACATTTCACCCTTGTGGTGGGACCCTTACCCGAACCCTCGCTGCACGGGGATGCTTTGTGCACCGCGATGCCCTTTATTGCAAATGTAACTATCATAAAGATATTCCATGACACTAAAATCTCCTCTTTTATCAGATCATCTGCCCTTTCATGCTAGATCAGTTTTATTGGGCTGAGAGACTATCCTGGCTTGGAGTTGCACCAAATGCATTAGAGAGACATCATCTGGTTCCAGACACCAATGATCCTTCAACCATCAATACTGCCGCAGATAAGTTGGCAAAGGCCATAATTTTGGCCTCATCTCCCACAATGAAGGAACAAGCACTGAAGATATCTGAAATTTTGTCAGCTGAGGTTTCTGATTTCTGAAATTTTATCATTAAGGGTCTGTTTGGCATGACGGTGGCGGTCATGAATGTGGTTATGAACCATCATTCGTGAACGCTAAACGTCATCTAAGGAAATTCATCCATTTATATAATTAAAATTGATTTTTGTTGTTGGTGGTGGTCATAACCGTTGTTATGTCAAATACATATTCATGACGGTGACATTTTTGTCTCAAGCTCGCCGGAGCAAAAACATCACGCCAAACGGATGACAGTTCGTAACCACCGCGTTCTTGACCGCCGCCGCCGTGCCAAACGGACCCTAAGTTTGGTAATATTTGACTTATTATAGATATAATTTCATTTTTGCAAGGATGGTGTTGGTGAGGCTCTCAAGATCCTCAAGGAACAGGTGATAAATCCTGCTGGAGATGGGACAGATATACCATGATCAAGGTATGTGAAGATAAAATGTTATGTGCCCTAGTGGGTGATTATCACCCAATGTCACAATTCATCAGCATGTGTGCATGAGTGTGTTACAGACCAAATGTGGGGCCGCACGTATCAACACCGTGTGCGTGCAACAGACGAGTTATCGCGCTCACCGTGCACTATTACGTATTGCATATTTTATTGCAGTATCTTTTATTCCAGCAAGTCTTTTTGTTCTCACTTGTAGTATGCCCAGGTGAGGGGCGTGAACATTATTAAACTTGTGCGTTGCTTTGGATGCCCTTTTAGCTTGGGCCGCTATCTTCCCTGTTCGTCTTCCGCAAGCGCCGCTCCCCTCTCAGCTAACCAGACACGATCGGGAGCCTCCCTCTTCCCCTCACAACCGCTCAACATCATTGCTCATCCGGCTCCTAGGAAGGAAAAGGTGGATCTACGACCGAGCTCGTCGAACTCACGCCCCGTTACACGACCCCTCTGGAGCCCATAACAGTGTCACCCTACACAGACGAACCCCGTCTTATCTCAACTATTTGGCGGCCCTTCTTATGAATCCTTATTTGTTTATGCTTTGCTATTCATCTAATGGTGCATTTTATCTACCCATCTAATGGTGCATTTTATATCATTTTCTGTGCATGTTCAAAGCAACTAGGGGCACATTTGGTTCCTTCTATTTAGAGAACTTGTTTTAGAAAATGGGTTGGTGTTTTCACTCATTTTATGCATGGAGAAGAAATAACCGTTCTTTTTAATGAAATTTTGAGGTGACTTTATGTTGTCTTTATTTGGATTTAGGCTCCGCTTGATATAGTATTGGGTCACGAACGTGGTGGTTATGCACCGTCGTTTGTGAACGCCCGATCTCTTCTAAGGAATTTCATCCACTTGTCTTGCCAAACATATATTCTATGGCGGCGGCGTTTATCCAATTTCGCCAGAGCAAAACAAAAAGCCTTAATGATTTGTTATGTTAGGATGCCACCCTTAAGTGGTGGGTAACTTGTCCTATTCTGGTTAAAATATGCAAGAGTTCGTCCAAGACTAACTTACCCTATTCTGGTTAAAATATGCAAGAGTTCGCCCAAGATGCCGCCCTTAAGTAGTGGCGCACCACAAATTAACCCAATTGTGCCGAAATGTAAGCACGGGTTTGCTAGGTCCAATTTTAAATTAGATTTGTTGTATAGAATTTGGGGACTTTAAATAGAAAGAACAGAAAATGGGTAGCATTGGTTGTTTGTAAGAGATTTAAGTGGAAAATAGAGATATTTAAAGAAGTTGGGGATATAAGTTAATGTATGTTGGAAATGTTAATAGGGGCCAAGTTAAAATAATTATAGCTAAAGAGTACAAAATTGTGAAAGAGTGATTGTTATCGGTGGCGGATCGAGAAATTTTAACAGGGGAACACACAAGACGAAGCAAAAAAATTTTTTTGATAAATTTTAAAATGAAAGAGCATATAGAATCAAAAATATTAATTTGTTAAAATATTTTGAAATTTCAATACAAAGTTCTATAAATGATTTTTGTTTTTCTTATATTTTTTTGAGCTACTTTAAAGTTTGACCCTCTATCAAATAGTAAATAACTCCACCTTTGATTTAGATCATTTAAACTAGATTTTTTATTCCGATTTTTTTTTACCATGTTTTGTGGCTGTTTATGGTTGCAACCATCTTAACTAGATTTACACATGAGAACACACAAATCACTTAAAACAGTCATTCTTCACGTCATCGTCTTCCTGTTTTAGTCAAAAATAAATATGAGCGCTTCCATCCTGTCGGAGCCGTTTTTTTCTCATCCGATCACCATTTTTGGCGTGTAAGTAGTCGAAATTCATTGTTTCGACGAGAGGAATCTAAATTCTCCATTCATTTTGCAAAATTGCCCTAGCTTGCCACCTTAGATCCACCCCTGATCGTAATTAAGATAATTAGCAATAACAATATTATAGATATGGTTGATGCCTATGCTCTTCAAATTGGCTTAATAGATAAAGAGCAGCGATGTTAAACGCAGACCGATTTTGGCTAGTTGCAGGCCATAGTTTTTTTAAAAGGAACGATGTTAAATGCGAGCCGGTTTTGGCTATAAGCAGGCCACAATTTTTTTTTGAAATGTATCATTTTTTTCTTTTTCAACCTGCATCGCCCACGACCCGTGCAGCCGTCGGACGAGATCAAGCTTCCTCTCTGATCTCCTCTCCCTCCTCCGGCGACTCCGGCCGGTGATCCTCTCCGGCCGACCACTTCCTTTCCTTCTCCGGTGGGCGAACTTCTCTCTCTTCCTCTATAATTTATTTTTCTATTTTCGAAAAAGCTCCATTTATCAAAAAATCGTGTAAATCGTGCTATGCATCTGAATTTAATTAAAGGATAGTGTTTTGTTCATAAATAAAGCTCAATGTTTTTGTAATTCTACACGTCTTTTATTGATTGAAATCTTGAAAGGGGTGGACACAAATATATTTTTTGTGATATATAGAATCAAAATGATTATAATGTTTTTTGTTGGACTATTATCGTGGGTCAAATAGACTGCAAAATTGTATTTATTTGACTTCTATGAATGCTATATTTTGCTTGGTGATTTATTTAAGAAAATATTAATTTGATTTTTGAATATGATCTGTAAATATGAAATTTGGCCTGCATGAATAATTTTTGGCCTGTATATATCCGCGGCTTGCATAAAGCCAAAAGCGGACTGCATATAACATTGCTCTAGATAAATTACAAGGTTAAATTTTGGAAAACATTGATGCATTACTACATCATACATCTTGAAGATGAATTGATAATTATTGGTGGTTATGCAAATAAATGTAACTTTTGAAGCATGTATACATCTTTACAATATTAGAAGGGAAAAATTGCATTTGGTGAAACATTAGTTGTTTTATTTAATCCAATTACTCGACAAATTCTAAAGGATACACGTATAAATTATTGGGATATAACGCGGAAACTATCCCTTATGCGCAACCAAATAATACAGGGTATACAAGCGCATGAATCTGAACAAGAATCTCTGCATATATAAATAATATAACTGCAATAATACAACATGAAGAAATGTACCGACGTCCGTTACAGAATACACCGCGGAGAGCCGGACTCGCTCGATCCGCGGGAGAGATAATAATCTGGACTGCAATCCGCTAGCACAACGGACGCACAAGGTTCGCCGAGAACCTTCGTCGTCGGATGACGACCAAACCAACGCCGCCACCGGAGAAGCACCGTCGAGGCCAACTGCACTCACGCACGCCATCGACACCAAGCCGCACCACCGGAGAGAAACACCATCAAGGCCACTGCACTCCCGCATGCCTTCGCCGCCACGCCCGCACCACCGGAGAGGAACCCCGTCAAGGCCACTGCACCACCGCAAGCCTTCACTGCCACGCCCGCTCCACATCATCTCCTCGGAGACCGGCCGGAAAACACTCTCTCCTCTAAGGCCGACAACTATCATCTCCAAAGTCGGGGGATACGTCGAGGATTCCGCATGGGAGGAAGAAACATGGCGAAATCGGCACCAACAACGCCGATGTCGTCGCACGGGGTCATAGCACCGGCAACCACCGGCGGTGGCGGCGGCGGCCCCTCCTCGCGAACTGGAACGGGCGGCAATAACTCCTCACGCGGCGGTTCCTATTCTTCCTGTGAACAAAAGGCGGGGTTTAACTCCAGACGGTTGTATATAAGTATATTCCACGTGAACAGGAGATTCTCTATATAAAACATTTGGCTGGCGTGGTTTCCTATTTCATGCAAGAGAGAGAGAGAGAGAGAGAGAGAGAGAGAGAGAGAAAGCACTCATTCTCTCTCTAAAGGAAAGCCACTAAACGGTCCAGATTCCTTTTTATTTATTCCCATAAAACGTGTGGCTCTCATTAATTCTCTCATGCCATCCATGGCGTTTCCAAATGAAGGAAAAGTTGGATCCGGATTCGAACCAAAACACTGTTGGAGTTTTCTGAGGTGATCTCAAAGCAATCAACAGTTAGTCTTACTGCCAACGCAATATGAGCCTATAAGGTCGTACATAAAAGCGTTTTGAGAAGTTGGAGACAGGATTGTGTTGATCTCACTCATATTGGATATGAGTGGAGGACCAGTCATGTGACTGTTTGGAATTAAGTTGAGAATGTTTCAATGGGAAATCGTTTAAAAGGTTTAAACGAATGGATTTATACTTGACAAATTCGGCTAAAGTGTTTAACCGAACTGTGTCAAATTCGGCTAAAGGGTTTAGATGAATTCAGCTAAAGGGTTTAGACGAATTCGGCTAAGTCAAAATTCGGCTAAAGGGTTTAAACAATTTATATAGCCGAATATATATAGTCGAATTCGGTTATGGTGTATAGTCGAATTCAGTTATAGTGTATAGCCGAACTTATATATAGTCGAACTGAAGGCATTCGTTGACCGCTGAGACGGCAAAAGGCTAGTGTAGCGAGTTCGTCGAACGCGGGCCTCTTGAGTTCGTCGAACGCAGACCTCTTGAGTTCGTTGAACGCAGGCTTCTTCGAGTTCGTCGAACGCAGGCCTCTTGAGTTCGTCGAACGCAGGCTTCTTGAGTTCGTCGAACGCAGGCTTCTTCGAGTTCGTCGAACGCAGGCCTCTTGAGTTCGTTGAACGCAACCTTTGGTATATAACAGTTCACGATCTTAGGGTTCGACAGACATACAGACACAGAGATTGCGGCCGACCCTTTTTCGTGTTTTGTGAGAGCAGCGCCGGAAGTGTTCCACTAGGGCTTCTCTCCTCTTCCAACAGTTGTCTCCTCCCTTGTCTCGGATCTAGCAATCCGTGGGGACGCTGAGAGTTTTTCTTCTCCGACTCATTCCTTGTTCGACAAGGCATTGAGGTTCTCCTCCGCTTGTGTGGATCTCTGTAGAGGGGCCGATCCATTTCGGTTCTTGGAACTCAAGATTGGTTCTACCAGAAATCAGTGAGGAGCATCTTGGTTGAGTATCGACTCAATCCCGTAAAGGTATATCATTTTGTTGCCTTTTTTCTATTTCTTGATTCATGAAATCCGCAAGATCCTTTAACTCTTTGGGTTGTTCTTGTTATTTTTCCGCTGCGCATATGTGATATGCTGTCCACTTTATTGTTAAGAAAAATCCAACAGTGGTATCAGAGCTAGGTTCGCAGTCTGCGTGTAAATCGGGATTTTAGAAACGTTCTAAATGCCCTGATTTCTTCTTGGAACCCCGCCAAGAATGCATGTGATTGCGTTGTGATTTCATTGTTTCAGAAATAGTTTCTCCTTTGCAGTAACCGTCCCTCCAAGTGATTTGTGAAATCACATGTCTGAGATTTTGAATCTGACATTGAGAGACGAGTTTGTCTACTGCACAAGTGAAGTTGTTTTTGCTGTGTCCAATGCATGTAAATCTAGAGATTTAGAAGTGTTCTAAGTGTTCAGATTTAGCCCCTCTTATCAAAATGTTGATAATTTTTCTGTGCACATTGGGGTTGCATTTGATTTGAAATATTGTATTTCTATTTTGTGAATGTGCATAATGATTAAATATTAATCAAGATGAAATGTTCATCGATTGTATCTTAAAATCCCTTAATCCAATATTAAGCATTTGGATGTCTTCTGATGGATGACACTCTTCCTGCCTCGATCGATGAAGTGTGGGCTTGCCAAAGCAAGGTGCATTAATCTATTTTGGTAAGGGTGCGAGCGGATAATTGTGATATCCCACTGTCGACATCGGGTCTATCTTAACTAGGTGACCTCAAAGGTTGAGTGCCTAGAGGCATATGGTTGGCATGCACCATATGATGGATGCGAATAAAGAGTTATTCACCAACCATATAAGAGTTGCATAGTGATGCAATTGACAAGTGTTGTCTACCTAAATAACCACATTGTGAGAGAAACGCCAAAGCGGACTCATTGTGTTGGTGAAATACGGATCTTGTCCGCTAAGAGAGTAGCTCGCATAAACTTTCTGAATCGGTATTAAGGGTTATAGATTTGATTAAAATAGTGGGAGCCCTTTTAATAGAAGTCCTTATTGAAGTAAAATGTATTTTGAAATATAGTACTGAAAATCTTTTGCAAATTTATTGTAGAATTTCCATGGCAAATACATCTCACTCCACGTTGTCCCTGAGAGCCATCCTTGAGAAGGACAAGCTCAATGGGACGAACTTCCTCGACTGGTATATGAACCTGAGAATTATTCTCAGGCAAGAGCGCAAGCTCTATGTCTTGGAAGGGGAAGCCCCTGCAGAGCCGACCGGGAATGCTCCGAGAGCAGACAAAGATGCTTACAAGAAGTATTAGGATGATACCTTGGATGTGGAATGTCTCATGCTTGCTACCATGTCCTCTGAGCTTCTGAAGCAACACGAGTGTGTGGTTATGAGATAATCGGGCACCTCAAGAAAATGTTCGAGGGGCAAGCCCGACAAGAGAGGTTTGACATATCCAAGGCATTATTTCAGTGCAAGATGGGAGCTCGAGACTCAGTAGGGACTCACGTACTCAAGATGATTGGGTATATCGAGAACCTTGAAAAACTGGGTTTTCCCTTGGGCCAAGAGTTGGCCACAGATCTGATCCTGCAATCGTTGTCGGACAGTTATGAGCAGTTCGTCTTGAACTATAACATGAATGAAATAGAAAAGACACTGCCCGAGCTCCTTGACATGTTGAGAACTGCCGAGAACAACATGAAGAAGGCCAAGCCTGCCAGTCCCATACTGATGGTGCATAAGGGCAAGGATCTAAAAAGACGAAGATTGGATCTAAGTCTCACCTTGACCCCAAATCTTCTGCACTGAAAAGGAAATGTCTGGCGAAGGAAGGAAAATGCCACCACTGCGGTAAGGCAGGGCATTAGACGCGGAACTGTCCCCTCTATATTGAGGATCTGCAAAAGAAGAAGGGAAGTGTGACTTCCACTTCAGGTATTTACGTTATAGAGATAAACCTTTCTGTTCCTTCATCTTGGATATTGGATACCGGATGCGGTTCTCACATTTGTACAAATGTGCAGGAATTGAGAAGGAGAATAATGCTGGGTAAAGGTGAGGTAGACCTGCGCGTCGGAAATGGAGCAAGAGTTGATGTCGTTGTCATTGGTGTCTATTGTCTTTCTTTGCCCACTGGGCTTGTAATAGAACTAGATAGCTGTTATTTAGTTATAGCCATAACTAGAAACATCATATCCATTTCATGTCTTGACATGAAAGGTTTTTCATTTATAATTAAGAACAATTGTTGTTCGATTTTTATGAATGATGTTTGTTATGGTGTAGCCCAATTGTTTAATGGTTTATATGTTTTGAACTTAGACCATCTGATCTATAATGTTGAAAATAATAAAAGACTAAGAACAAATGACTCGAATCCTACATACCTTTGGCATTGTCATTTATGCCATATAAACGAGAAACGCATATCCAAGCTTCATAGAGATGGACTACTGGACTCATTTGATTATGAATCATTTGAGAGATGCGAGTCATGTTTATTAGGCAAGATGACGAAAGCCCTTTTCACTGGTCATACTGAGAGGGCAGATGATCTCTTGGGTGTCATACATAGTGATGTGTGCGGACCCATGAGTTCTATGGCTAAAGGTGGGTTCCACTACTTCGTTATATTTACTGATGATTTCAGTAGATACGGATAAGTGTTTCTTATGAAGAACAAATCTGAGACCTTTGAAAAGTTCAAAGAGTTTAAGAATGAAGTAGAGAACCAACTGGGAGAAAAGATAAAAGCACTCTGATCTGATCGAGGTGGCGAATATTTGAGTCAGGAGTTCTGTGATCATCTGAAAGAGTGTGGCATTGTATCACAACTCACCCCACCTAGAACACCGCAACATAATGGTGTCTCTGAGCGGAGGAATCGTACTTTGTTAGACATGGTACGGTCGATGATGAGTCATGCAGATCTGCCCGTTTTCTTTTGGGGTTTTGCTCTAGAGACTGCTGCTTTTACACTAAATCGCGTTCCGACGAAGACGGTTCAAAAGACACCATATGAGATATGGACTGGGAAGCGTCCTAGTATGTCTTTCATTAAGATTTGGGGCTGTGAGGCATACGTACGACGTCAAATGTCTGACAAGCTAGAACCCAAATCAGATAAATGTTATCTTGTGGGATATCCTAGGGAAACCAAATGATATTACTTTTACCTGCCGTCCGAGGGCAAAGTGTTTGTCACAAGGATTGACGTTTTTTTTTTTAGAAAGAGTTCTTATCCAAAAAGACTGCAAAGGTGGAACTTGAAGAGGTTCAAGAACCACAAACAATGAATGAACGTGAATTGGAACCTGAGCAAGGACTACAATCTGTTGTAGCTAGAGAACTTGCTCAAGAAACACAAGTCCTACGTAGATCTGATAGACCAAGATTTGAGCCTGAGAGATATGGATTTCTCGTGTCTCAAATAGGTAATGTGTTGCTTATGGATCATGATGATGAGCCTGCAACCTATCAAGAGGCTGTGTGTGGACCTGACTCCGAGAAGTGGCTTGAGGCCATGAGATCTGAAATGGACTCCATGTATGCAAACCAAGTTTGGACCTTGGTGGAACCACCTGAAGGGGTACGACCTATAGGGTTCAAGTGGGTCTTCAAGAAGAAGACCGACATGGATGGGAATGTACAAATATTCAAAGGTCGGCTGGTGGCTAAAGGTTTCATGCAAATTCATGGTGTTGACTATGATGAGACCTTTTCCCCTGTATCCATGGTCAAGTCCATCATAATTATACTTGTTATTGTTGCGTATTATGACTACGAGATCTGGCAAATGGATGTCAAAACGGCTTTCCTTAATGGAAACTTCCTTGAGGAAGTGTATATGACACAACCCGAGGGTTTTATATCTCCAAGTGAAGCCACTAAAATATGCAAGTTGAATCGATCCATTTATGGATTGAAACAAGCTTCTCGAAGTTGGAATCTTTGTTTTGATGAGAAAATCAAAGAGTTTGGTTTCATCACGAACGAGGATGAACCGTGTGTTTATAAGAAGATTAGTGGGAGCATTGTCGTTTTCCTGATATTGTATGTAGATGACATACTGCTGATCGGAAATGACATTCCAACCCTGCAAGCTATTAAGAACAGGCTAGGGGACTGCTTTTCTATGAAGGACTTGGGCGAAACGACTTATATACTTGGTATTAAGATCTATAGAGATAGATCGAAGAAGTTGTTGGGTTTGACCCAGAGTGCATACATTGATAAGGTGTTGAAACGGTTCAACATGCTTGAATCCAAGAAGGGATTCTTACCCATGTCTCATGGTCTGAGTCTCTCTAAGGACCAGTGTCCTAAATCTTTGGAAGATAATGACTGCATGAAGTTAATTACATATGCCTCGGCAATTTGATCAATCATGTATGCAATGTTATGTACTCGACCCGATGTCTCATATGCTTTAAGCATGACGAGCAGTTATCAGTCTGATCCTGGTGATGGTCACTGCATAGCTGTCAAGAATATCCTAAAGTACTTGAGAAGAACTAAGGATACGTTCTTGGTGTATGGTGGAGAGGAAGAGCTCGTTGTAAGTGGTTACACAGATGCTAGCTTCCAAACTGATAAGGACGATTCAAAGTCCCAATCAGGTTTTGTATTTTGCCTTAATGGAGGAGCTGTAAGCTGGAAGAGTTGCAACCAGGAGACAGTTGTCGATTCGACGACATAAGCCGAGTATATTGCTGCCGCAAATGCGGCAAAGGAGGCTGTGTGGATTAGGAAATTCATCGGCGAGCTAGATGTAGTTCCTAGCATTGTTGATCCCGTAGTTCTCTACTGTGACAACAACGGTGTAATTGCCCAAGCTAAGGAACCTAGATCTCATCAGCGCTCCAAGCACATACTTCGGCGGTTCCATCTTATTCGAGAGATTGTCGATTGAGGAGATGCGAGCATTTGTAGAGTACCGACTGAAGAAAACATAGCGGATCCACTGGCAAAACCTCTTGCGCAAAAGAAGCATGATGGTCATGTTAGATCAATGGGTATTAGATACCTGAATGATCATCTTTAGTGGGAGCCTGGTGAATTGCATGTTTGTTGGTTGTTTATTCATTTGATGAATTATGATATGTACTATATATTTCATTTTACATTTATGGCAAGTTCTTTTATTATGTCAACTGTTTCTATACTAATTAACATAATGAATGCTCTTAGAATGTTTGCTTCCATAGGAATTCAAGTACGTGACTTGAATGTGAGGGCATGTGTTTAAATAAAGCTTCATTCTTAAATGGTCCCTGATCGAGGTATCATCTTAGAAATTAGGGCGAGGATGAGACCATAAGACTAGCATGTGTGTTGACTGATGACCGGTTCTCACAGGTCATGATATTGTGATATCAAGTCATCACATGGGTACTTGTTAGGAACAAGTTGTACTGGACAGACCCACCGTGAGACTACTTTGTGGATTGTTATATGAACGTGTCACAAGTAGGTCTCAAGTGACAATGGTGTTTGTGGTCCTTTGACCTGAAATCACAGCATTCATCGGGTGAGGAAGAGCGTACTTTGATGTCATCTAAAGTCTTCTCTTGAGAAAGGTTGACGATAAGGGTGGTTGCTGAGACGGCAAAAGGCTAATGTAGCGAGTTCGTCGAACGCAGGCCTCTTGAGTTCGTCGAACGCAGGCCTCTTGAGTTCATCAAACGCATGCTTCTTCGAGTTCGTCGAACGCAGGCCTCTTGAGTTCGTCGAACGCAGACCTCTTGAGTTCGTCGAACGCAGGCTTCTTCGAGTTCATCGAACGCAGGCCTCTTGAGTTCGTCGAACGCAGGCCTCTTGAGTTTGTTGAACGCAGCCTTTGGTATATAACAGTTCACGCTCTTAGGGTTCGACAGACATACAGACACAGAGATTGCGGCCGACCCTTTTTCATGTTTTGTGAGAGCAGCGCCAGAAGTGTTCCGCTAGGGCTTCTCTCCTCTTCCGACAGTTGCCGCCTCCCTTGTCTCGGATCTAGCAGTCCGTGGGGACGCTGAGAGCTTTTCTTCTCCGACTCATTGATAACTTCTCAAAAATAAGTTATCTTGATCCATTATTTTAGCCATTTAGCTAAGTTATTTGATGAATATGGATAAAAAGTATATAAAAATGAATAAGTTATTATTTGGATTAAGTTCGGTTATTATTGTTGTTTTTGTATATTTTATCGCAGAAAATACAAAGATTCTGACTTAACATCAAAGGTTGATCATATATTAAAGCCAAGAAGATGTTGCAAAATAACTTCCGAAATTATTCAAAAATCTGGCAGTTTTTTGGCGAAAAGTCACACCCATTAGGTCATATGGTGTCTCTAGAGTTGGTGTATGACTACATAAGGGAAGGAGGAGAGAGAAACAAACATTCCTTTCATCTTCTTCATTATTTCAACTTCTCCATTTTCGAAAAAAGGGGAAAAACAGGGGAGAAGACAGGAATTTGAATTTCAGCGCTATGTACTGTAAGATCTCTCTAATTTTGCGGCGTTTTCCTGTAGTTATGAACTAAACTCTCTAAGTCTTGTATGAAGCGAGTATTGTTTGTGTTTTGATGGTGTAATCTTCTCATTTTGAGCTTGTTTGATGAATTACTTTTGGTGAAACTTATAAATTTATTTATGAAACATTTGGCTTATGCTTTCTTCTACTATTTAGCTACGAGATTCGAGAGATGAGTGCGTAATATTAATTTGAAGGCTATCGTATTGCACCGCGAGATTCGAGAGATGAGTGGTGTAAATTTCTAACAAAAAGTTTTTATCCTTATGGTGTGTTTCGAGATTCGAGAGAGGAGAAACACAATCGTTCATAAGTTTACCATTGTGAAGAAGAGAGGAAGAGATTCTCTCCTCTTGCTAGCATTTCCGACTTCTATTCTATGCAATATTCGTTATTCGTCCTAAGTCAGAGATGACTAGGGGAATATAGAGTGTTAAGATCTCCGAGATTCGAGAGATGATGAGTTCTTCCATAAAAGTCGTTGCAAGATAATTTTATCAAACATTCTCACTTAATATTATTTGCATGCATCATTTCAACATACACAAGAAATCTGAAATACATGACTGCTTTCTTTCCAATTGTTAAGAAGTATTTCTATAATCTTTATAATTTGTTAAATAGTTTAAATCTTTGTTAAAATCTTTAGTACCTTGAAAAAATTCATCATATTCGACTTGCTTGGATTTAAAGAAACGGTGTAACTAGTATTTGCAAGCGTTAGATTAATCACTTCTCCGAGGGAACGATCTCTACTCACACTTTATTACTTGATCTGGCACGTGCACTTGCATTAATATATATATCTATTTTGGGGCGTATCAAGTTTTTGGCACCGTTGTCGGGGAAGTGCGACGAATCTAGTGTTTTTCTTGCAATATTAGTGAACCTGAGTATTTAGAGCTCAGATTTTTTTTTTCTATTAAATAAATTAATTATGAAGTTGTCTTTTTTTTAATTCCCTTTTCATTGTTATTTAAAATTTTCTAAGCCGGCCTTCATAGTGGTTTTGTATTTATACAGATAATTTATGCATCATTTCAATTTGTGAATCCACCCCTACAAATCATATTTTCTTATTCTCAATGTCGATGGTGCAGGTCTTATAATCATAATAGTGATGAATGTTATATAGGAGACCGTAGTTATATTTCATATGGCTCACCCTATGTGGCACCAATATCCTATGATACGTCATATGTCGAGCCTAATTCTTATAATTACGCACATCCACAACAAGTATCGTTCCCTTATTTCAGCCCGACCCCTCAAAGGCCGAGAAGAAATGAGAAACAATGTTTGTTTTGTCATAGCACTGACCACGCATTAAAAGATTGCATTGCATTTCAATGTAAA
Source organism: Dactylorhiza incarnata (assembly GCA_033032865.1). Classification (NCBI taxonomy): domain Eukaryota; kingdom Viridiplantae; phylum Streptophyta; class Magnoliopsida; order Asparagales; family Orchidaceae; genus Dactylorhiza; species Dactylorhiza incarnata. Next base: position 3,978,193 of record JAWHQI010000170.1, read on the forward strand.
AGGGGAGAGGAGGATGAGCTGGCTATTCAAATCGTCTCGTCCTCTTCTCATTCTGGCGTTTCTTCCACCTATGATGATATATACGCAGTATCACCTTGTCTACGAGGGAGTGTTGCGGATATTCCTATCATAATTTCCGATGATTGGTGTTATGCCATAGTGGAACCTCCTCTCCCTACGCATTCATCATCTCTTTTGGATTCACCCCAGGAGGAACCAATCCGTATATTCTCTGGTACTGTGTTTGACACAGTTCCTCCATTGCATAAACTTTCTGCACCCATTTCCTTTGATACTGTTGTAGCCATCCAGCAGAGCGAGGTTACAGAGATTATAGTCAAGCCGCAAAAGTTCGACGAGGACATCTCACCGGTTGAGGAAGTATCCACTTCCTCGCTCGTTGATGATGCTCATGTCGCTTGCGTGACTCTTATACTCTCTGACATCTCTTGCCCTGCCTTGGATGTCAACAACAGTGTACGTGATTTGGAGCCTGTTGAGAGTGAGACCGGGACCACTCCCCTGATTTTCAATTATTTAAGTCTTTCTTCTAATTTATTTCCTAAACCCCCTTCGCCATCTGAGTTTATGCAAGTTGATGAGTCGCATGTGCATCAGGAGGATAGGGAGCAACAAGCTCAATTTGATGTGGTGAGCATCCTCTTTTGTGAGGAGGTTGATCCCTCCTTCATCGAGACAGCTCTACTTGTTGCTTTCTCCCCATGTATTATCCCTGAGGACGATGACACCTTGCTAGACAATGGTATATATTTTGATGAGATGAGTGAGGAGCAGACCTCCTCCTCCTTCTCTTACTTTCTATTTCCCTTACCTGTGAAGTTCAGGTATTATTATTCAGGAGAAGGAGTAACTGTGTTATCTCCGTATCGGTACCCGTTACCGCAACGAATATTAAGGCAGTTACCTGTTCACTTTATCTTTCATAGGCCAATAATCTAGAATATATTTATGTCCTGAATAAGTCATGCTGGGAGACAACAAACCCAGTAGTTATCTTATTTTTCCTATATTTTTATTTTTCCAAGTCTTGTTTAATTAGTTTTTTTTATGTGTCTATCTTCCTTGTTTGTTAGAGCTCACCACTGCAGGTACACTTCATTTGGGCTTAACATCAAAATCTTTGATCTTATTTCAAAGAAATGTGAAGAAGCTTCAGATTGTTAATTTCAGGGGAGTATTTATATTCAGTTTTTATTTTGAATGATTAAATTTTTCTTATTCAAATGTGATTTACTGTACTCATTCTTCAAAAAAAATATTTTTGCTAGGGACTAGCAAAGAAATAAGTGTGGGGTGAGATAACCTCCACTGAATGAGTGAATCATAATCTATTGAATATTAATTTGAAGTGCTTTATTCTTGTCATCCTTAATAAATATTCGTTCAATTTGAATTGATTGGTAGACTAGTCAATCCTAAGAGTTCAAATTATGATTTTGAAGTTAGTAAGATATGTTAGAGCTCTCTTAAGTATTTCTTTTATGCACTATATTTTTTAAAAGAGTTTGCTCCATACAAAATAAATTTATTAACCTATTAACATAATGGTAGAAGGATGAGCAAGAATTGAGTCAATGTTGTAAGCTAAAACATGGAGTGTATGTAGTTAATTGATAATAATGATTAAGGCCATCTTTGGATCAGTTCACACCACGCAGCCAACAATTGTTTAGATTATCCATAACCCTTTGAGCTTGAGCCTTGCCATTTTGATACCATTTGACCATGCATAATTTTCCTATAATTTTACTAGTTATTTCTTAGTTAACTTTCCAACTTTCGGTGTTTAATAAAAAAAATGTATAATGACATAGTGATATGTGGCCTAAGTGTGTGTACACCTACTTGGAATGATCCCAACTATGATCGTAAAGTAAAAAAAAATGCAAAAAGGGAGAAAAATGTATAATGACACATAGTGATATGTGACCTAAGTGTGTGTGCACCTACTTAGAATGATCCCAACTATGGGCTAAAAAAATGATGATTGAGAAATAAATCTCAAAATATGGAGAGTTATTAGGAATATTAACTAGGAAAATTCCGCTCTCTATCAAAATTTATTCATAAATTCTTCACCAAGCCAAAGTCATTCATACTGTAAGTCTCTTGTTAAATTGAACTACTAAACTCTTGTGGAGGCTAAAGCAAAGACGCAACTTATTCTTGTCCTTTCCAATTATGGGGTATTTTAATGAGTTAAGTTGTTTGGGAGTGAATAATTTTAAGGAATAACACACACAACACTAGGAAATCATAATTGAGTTTTAACTCTTATCAAACTAATGAATTTGTGCATATTTGAAGTTTTAATGATTGACATGCCCACTAATTGTTAACGTGAATTACTTGAGAAATCATGATTCATTATGGTCAAGGGTAAGGAGACTCGAGCTTATATGTTGTTAGATATTCGCTCATTCAATGGCTAGCAATGATTTATCTTTGCTCAGGACTAGCAAAGAGCTAAGTATGGGGGTGTGATAACTGTACAACTCTGTATTCGCCGAGTAGGTCCTCGAAGCATAAGAAGCATTTGGGAGCGTTATTGTTCACTATGATCCAGGGTAAGGAAAGAGGAGGGCGAGCGGTGGAGGTGGAGACCTCCCGCTCGCCCAGTTCAGTAAGGGGGGTGATCTCCCCTCGTCCAGTGCCCCCCAAGGTAGGGGCGAGAACCCAGTAAGGGGCGAGACCAGCCAGGGAGGCGACCCTGGCCGGGTCTCACCCAGCCCTAGTAGGGGGGCGAGACGGGCCAGGGGGGCCGCCCCTGGCTGGGTCTCGCCCAGCCCCAGTAGGGGGCGAGACCAGCCAGGGGGGGCCGCCCCTGGCTGGGTCTCGCCCAGCCCCAGTAGGGGGGCGAGACCAGCCAGGGGGGCCGCCCCTGGCTGGGTCTCGCCCAGCCCCAGTAGGGGGCGAGACCAGCCAGGGGGCCGCCCCTGGCTGGGTCTCGCCCAGCCCCAGTAAGGGGCGAGACCAGCAGGGTGGCCGCCCCTGGCTGGGTCTCGCCCAGCCCCAGCAGGAAGGGGCGAGATCAGCAGGGGGCCGCCCCTGGCTGGGTCTCGCCCAGCCCTAGTTAGGGGGTTCGCCGATCCCCGCGAAGTACCCCCCTCGCCCGGTTCCGGGGGGAGGGGTTGGTCTGCGTTTAGCGCTCCAGAACAGTGGGATTCGGCTATCCGCAGGCCATTTCCGAGGGTATTTTGGTAATTTCGCGGACCAGTTAGTGGCTATTTGCAGCCCAAATTCTGAAATCCTATAAATAGGACCAAGGGGGCACCATTTGGGGGCAAGCTTATCCTAGGCTAGCTCTCTCTCCCTCTCCCTCCCCAGGTCTCTCTCTAGTGGGGTGAGGAGAGCCTCCAATGGTGCCCAAGCCCGGCATTGGCTTGGGAGGGGAAGCGCTCTAAAGATCTTCCGGGTATGTGGTGGGACCTCCTCGCCGAGCCCTTGGTCCAGTTCATAATGCCTCAACCTTCAACCTAGAGCTCTCCCTTGAGGGGAGTAAGTGTTGGTCGCCCCTCAGCTTGCTGAGGGCCCCGAACTCCACAGAGACCGAGGCGTGTTCATCAAGGTGCCGGTTTCAACATTTTGGTGCGGTGAGCGTGGAGTGTGACCGATTCAAGAAACTCTCAAGATGAGTTCCATGGACGGAGGTGGAGGAAGATCCGACCCAGGTCACTCGCAGCCCCCGGTGGCTGGGGTGACGTTGGAGATGTTCGAAAATCTCAAGCGGGAGGTCATGCAGACCTTGCAGGTAGCTTTCGCCTCGATAGGCGAAGACAGGAGAGAAAGTGGTCCGGAGGCCTCGCCTCAGCAGGTTGGCGAGAACACCCTCGGCCAGCCATCCAGGAAGGAGGTACCAGCGGGGGGGGGGGGGGGGGGGGGGGGGGGGGGAGTGGGGAGGCATTCAGCCCCCACTCGCCCGGTCCCCTAGGAGGGGGCGAGTGGGGAGGTCCCAGACCCCCACTCGCCGAGACCCAAGGGGGCGAGTGGGGAGGCATCATGCCCCCACTCGCCCAGCCTCAAGGGGGCCAGTGGGGAGGCGCTAGGCCCCCACTCGCCCAGCCTCAAGGGGGCGAGTGGGGAGGCGCCAGGCCCCCACTCGCCCAGCCCCAAGGGGGAGAGTGGGGAGGCGCCAGGCCCCCACTCGCCCAGCCCCAAGGGGGCGAGTGGGGAGGCGCCACGCCCCCACTCGTCCAGCCCCAAAGGAGGGCGAGCACGGGAGGTCCCTTTTGTGAGCTGATCCTCTCGGCCCCGATTCCGGGGGGGTTCAAGGGGGCGAAGATGTCTCACTACTTCGGCAAGGATGACCCCGTCTTACACCTGCAGTGGTTTGAAGACATGGTCTCCATCATGCCCATGTCAGACGCTTTCAAATGTCGACTCTTCGCGACAACTCTGAAAGAGAAGGCTAGAGATTGGTTCCACCAGCTCCCTGCGGGATCCATCTATGCCTTTGAAGACTTGCGTCGAGGCTTCCTGCTACGCTTCTCGACGTCAAGGAAGAGGAAGAAAGATGCCGAAGCACTTTTCAAGATCAAGCAAGAGCCAGAAGAGTCGCTGGCTCACTATCTGGAGCAGTTCAGGGAGGAGGTTCTCCTCGTCCAAGAAGTGCCCGGGTACACCCTCAAGCTCGCCTTCACGGTGGGGCTGCGGGAGGGCTTCTTCAAGATGGACCTCAAGAGAAGAGCTCCTTTGTCCTTTGAGGAGTTGATGGAAAAGGTGGCAGAAGAAGTTGAAAGTGAGGAGGCCAACCCGGAGTTCACAAGAAGGCTGGCCAAGCTGAGTGAGCCAGAGGCAAGGCAGCATGGGAGGAAGGTAGAGGCTCCCAAGAGGAAGTTCGACCAAGAGGAGGACAGCTTTCTGGAAGAGGGGGCCGACCTCCCGAGGTGGAGGCAGGGGCAGAAAACACCCCCTCCACCGCCCCAGCAAACCATGTCAATCGGCCAAAGAAGAAGAAGGAACCGCGCGGGAGGAAGAGGGGGCATCCGAGTGGAGTTACCTTACAGTGACTTCCACGAGGAGGAGGGTCACGCGACATCCGCCTGCCCCGAGTTCTTGGAGTTAAGGGAGGCGAGGTGTCCGAAGCCGCAGCGTCAACAACCAGAAGAGGTCGAGGAGGACCATGCCTGGGAGTAGAAGCCCGAGTCCCGGTCTCCGTGCTTAGTTTTTTTTTGAGTCCATGTAGTAGGATGAAGTGTTTTCATACTTAGTTTTTCCTGCATGTAACCGAATGACTAATGTAATAAAAGTTCTTTCCAAAATACTTTTCCCCTCGGATGGTTCCGCTGACCGGGCCCTCGCTAGCCGGCAGGACAGGTTAACCTCCCAGGGAGGGTAAGCGATGTTCCCCTCGGATGGTTCCGCTGACCGGGCTCTCACCAGGCGGCAGGACAGGTTGATCTCCCAGGGAGGTAAGTGTTGTTCCCCTCGGATGGTTCCGCTGACCGGGCTCTCGCTAGCCGGCAGGACAGGTTGACCTCCCAGGGAGGGTAAGTGATGTTCCCCTCGGATGGTTCCGCTGACCGGGCTCTCACTAGCCGGCGGGCCAGGTTGACCTCCCAGGGAGGGTAAGAGATGTTCCTCTCGGATGGTTCCGCTGACCGGGCTCTCACTAGCCGGCAGACCAGGTTGACCTCCCAGGGAGGGTAAGAGATGTTCCCCTCGGATGGTTCCGCTGACCGGGCTCTCGCTAGCCGGCAGGACAGGTTGACCTCCCAGGGAGGGTAAGTGATGTTCCCCTCGGATGGTTCCGCTGACCGGGCTCTCACTAGCCGGCAGACCAGGTTGACCTCCCAGGGAGCGTAAGAGATGTTCCCCTCAGATGGTTCCGCTGACCGGGCTCTCACTAGCCGGCAGGCCAGGTTGACCTCCCAGGGAGCGTAAGAGATGTTCCCCTCGGATGGTTCCGCTGACCGGGCTCTCACTAGCCGGCAGGCCAGGTTGACCTCTCAGGGAGGGTAGGAGATGTTCCCCTCGGATGGTTCCGCTGACCGGGCTCTCCCTAGCCGGCAGGCCAGGTTGACCTCCCAGGGAGGGTAAGTGATGTTCCCCTCGGATGGTTCCGCTGACCGGGCTCTCGCTAGCCGGCAGGACAGGTTGACCTCCCAGGGAGGGTAAGAGATGTTCCCCTCGGATGGTTCCGCTGACCGGGCTCTCACTAGCCGGCAGGACAGGTTGACCTCCCAGGGAGGGTAAACGATGTTCCCCTCGGATGGTTCCGCTGACCGGGCTCTCACTAGACGGCAGGACAGGTTGACCTCCCAGGGAGGTAAGTGTTGTTACCCCTCGGATGGTTCCACTGACCGGACTCTCACTAGCCGGCAGGTGCAGGTTGACCTCCCAGGGAGGCAATGTCCTTTTCCCCCGAGATGGTCTCGCTAGCCGGCAGGGTTGGAGGAACTCTCGGGGAGGCTATATGTTTTTTCCGAGATAGCACTGTTAGCCGGATTCCCAGCGACACTCGTCGAATATGCAGGGTTGGACGTTTCTTTCCGAGCGTGTACCTCGCTCGAAAAGAGCGGGGATTGTGTACAACCATGTATTCGCCGAGTAGGTCCTTGAAGCATAAGAAGCATTTGGGAGCATTATTGTTCACTATGATCCAGGGTAAGGAAAGAGGAGGGCGAGCGGTGGAGGTGGAGACCTCCCGCTCGCCCAACTCAGTAAGGGGGGTGATCTCCCCTCGTCCCGTGCCCCCCAAGGTAGGGGCGAGAACCCCAGTAAGGGGCGAGAACCCCAGTAAGGGGCGAGACCAGCCAGGGGGCGACTCTGGCTGGGTCTCACCCAGCCCCAGTAGGGGGGCGAGACCGGCCAGGGGGCCGCCCCTGGCTGGGTCTCGCCCAGCCCCAGTAGGGGGCGAGACCAACCAGGGGGGCCGCCCCTGGCTGGGTCTCGCCCAGCCCCAGTAGGGGGCGAGACCAACCAGGGGGGCCGCCCCTGGCTGGGTCTCGCCCAGCCCCAGTAGGGGGGCGAGACCAGCCAGGGGGGCCGCCCCTGGCTGGGTCTCGCCCAACCCCAGTAGGGGGCGAGACCAGCCAGGGGGGCCGCCCCTGGCTGGGTCTCGCCCAGCCCCAGTAAGGGGCGAGACCAGCAGGGTGGCTGCCCCTGGCTGGGTCTCGCCCAGCCCCAGCAGGAAGGGGCGAGATCAGCAGGGGGCCGCCCCTGGCTGGGTCTCGCCCAACCCTAGTTAGGGGGTTCGCCGAGCCCCGCGAAGTACCCCCCTCGCCCGGTTCCGGGGGAAGGGGTTGGTCTGCGTTTAGCGCTCCAGAACAGCGGGATTCGGCTATCCGCATGCCATTTCCGAGGGTATTTTGGTAATTTCGCGGACCAGTTAGTGGCTATTTGCAGCCCAAATTCTGAAATCCTATAAATAGGACCAAGGGGGCACCATTTGGCGGCAAGCTTATCCTAGGCTAGCTCTCTCTCCCTCTCCCTCCCCAGGTCTCTCTCTAGTGGGGTGAGGAGAGCCTCCAGTGGTGCCCAAGCCCGACATTGGCTTGGGAGGGGAAGCGCTCTAAAGATCTTCCGGGTATGTGGTGGGACCTCCTCGCCGAGCCCTTGGTCCAGTTCATAATGCCTCAACCTTCAACATAGAGCTCTCCCTTGAGGGGAGTAAGTGTTGGTCGCCCCTCAGCTTGCTGAGGGCCCCGAACTCCACAGAGACCGAGGCTTGTTCATCAAGTTGCCGGTTTCAACAATAACTTCTCAAAAAGAAGTTATCTTGATCCATTATTTTAGCTAAAAAAATAAGTATGGGGGTCGTGAACGCGGTGGTCATGAACCGTCGTCGTTCATGAACGTCCGACCTTACCTAAAAAAATTCATGCATTTTATGCTCAAAACTAGTTTATTTTCTTGATAGCCGTCATAGCCTGTCTTGCCAAACATACAATCTATGATAATGACGTTTTTGACCCAACTCACCGGAGCAAATAAGCCGCGCCAAACGAGCCGTAAGCATTTATCGTAATTTTAATGACGACGACGCCTCTTCCACAGATCTGCATTTAGTTCAGGTATTTCCTCATTTCGACGACGCCACAGATCTGTATTGCATTGGTATTGATCTGCAATGGCGATTGAGCTTCATCGTGTCCATTCCCATTCTCATTAGCTTTGCATTTCCTCATTTCGTCGGCGATTGAACTAATCTATGTTCTACATGATGAAGCCACAGCGTTGTTTGTATTGCATTTGTATTGATTTGTATTGCATTTTTAGATGAAGATCTGTAATGGCCTACATCGATGCACTGTATGTTCTACACCAATGGTATTGATCAGCAATGGCTTCACGATGAAGCCACAGAGGACTGAATGTAGGCCATTACATAATTCTAGATGTACATACAGTGCATCGTGCAGATTATGCATATCCATTACAGATCAATACAATCTCTACATTAGCTAATATGTGCAATGCTAGCACAATGCAATGGCTTCACGATGAAGCCCAATGCACTGTATGTTCTACACGATATATATTCATCTGCATATTAGCTCTCAATGCAATTTAATCTAGAAAAATGTAATGGATGTGCATTGGGCAGACAATACAGTGCACTCTGGAATTATGTAATAATTAGTTTGTATTCTACGTTAGCTGGTTAAGGAATTATGTAATAATTAGTCAGACTATCAGAAGGGCGATCATCTGCACCACCTCGACCATCCACCCTGTCGGCCGCAGAAATCATGGGCACACCACCTCGCATCGTGGTCCCCATCAGCCGGTACATACTACCTCACTGCTCAGCTCGCATGAGCATGGTGCACCCTTGCGTCACCGTCAGAACTCCACCTCTCGCCGCAAAACTGCATCCTCTGGAGTCCAATCTACCCAGCGATATCAGATTCCTGCGCAGCTTGGGTACCAGGCGTCCCCGCTCAAGCCTACGCACTGCTCTGTCATGCATCCTGATGTCCACCGTCCCTGTCCCCGTGACCTCACATGTTGAGCCGTCATCCAGAAAGACCGACCCAGTCGTCACATCCAGTGAACTGAACATCCCTGCATCTGAGCAAATGTGTTGTGAAGCACCATAATCCAATATCCAGGTATCAGAGTCACTCTGATTCTCAGTGATGGTAAGAACGTCATCCCTCTCCTCTGTCAGGTCTAGAACAGCCTTGTTCGTACTCTGGACGTCTCCATAACTTTGCGCACGCTGCGGACAATTCCTCCTGATGTGGTCGCTCTGCCTGCAGTGGTAACACGTCATTGCCTTCTTCGAAGCGGATCTGGACCGTGCACTCCATGATCCCTTCCTGAACTGCCTCCCTCGTCCTTCTACTGCCAAAGCATGTTCACCCCCATGAGTGGGGTCCGACAACATCTGACTGGACAGTAACGCATATGTAATCTGCTCCACATCTACTGTGTCCTTCCCATACAATAGTGTGGTCTGCATGCGCACGTACAATGACGAGAGCGAGGTAAGAAGCAATAAGGCTTTGTCTTCTTCCTCCACCTTCACACCAACCACGTGCAGTTGGTTGAGAAGACCATTGAACACATTGAAGTGTTCCTGCAGATTACCACCCTCCTGCATCTTCAGGACGTACAAACGTTGTTTCAGCAACAGCCTAGTGGTCAACGACTTGCTCATATACAGTCCCTCAAGTTTCTCTCACAGCTTGACAACAGACTCTTCAACTCCAATGTTGAACAACACTTTGTCGTCTACACACATCCTGATAGCGCAAGTGGCGCACTCATCCATCTCAGTCCACTCAGAATCCTTCACCGGAGCAGGCAAATCATCACGCCCCCGCAGCACTCGTATCAAACCCTGCTCGACCAGCATATCCTTGACCCGAATCTGCCATAGGCGGAAATTCCCGCTTCCGTCAAACTTCTCCACTGAGTACCTGGCCAACGCTGTGATCTTCCCTGTCATAGCTTCCCTCATCACATCTAGGCGATCCTGATTAATTCACGGATCAGATCTGGAAAGATAGGGAGCAGACCGATGTCGTCACCTACCGTTGACCCAAACCTAAAACCGGAACGTCTAATCAGTCACCTACTCAGAACCTTTATTTGATACCAATTGTTGTAAAATCCAGTGCAAATCGCATGACCCCGCTATAAAATTGCAGGGAAACAAGAACATAAATAAATGACCAAAACTGCGCCCGACAAATTCCGCCGGCGCACAAACACAATTATATATTAAATCAAACAATATATAAATGATATTACAAGAAAAAAACCGGAGAAGAAAAGACAGTCCAGTGAAATACCGCAGATGCACCGGACGCGCACGATCCGCGGAAGTGTAAAAGATCTGGACTGCAATCCGCCTAGCGGACTCACAAGGTTCACCGAACCTTCACCGTCATAGTCCGACGTTCAACCGCAATCACCACCGGAGACCAACGCCGCCACCGGAGACAAACGCCACCACCGAGATCAAACGCCGTCAAGGCTAACTGCACTCGTACACGCCTTCAACGTCTACGACGATCTCCACCAAGCCCGACGACGACTCCCTCTCCAATGTCGACGGCTCATCTCCAAGACCGGCGACACCAATCTCTCCAACGGCGAAACACCGAGGTCGGCGGCCTCCCCGTCGCACAAGAGAGAGAGAGAGAGAGAGAGAGAGAGAGAGAGAGAGAGAGAGAGAGAGAGAGAACGGGAGAGAGAAAGAGGAAGTAGGCCGTGAATGTTTTCTCCCTGGCGTGGAATCCAATGCATGCGCCTGATTATCTCCAGGGCATGCGTCTACAGTTATTACAAAGGCTTGCGGCTCTTCATATAAATCTCACGGTGGTAGTTTTATATATAACCTAAACCTAAATCAGATTTAATATATACCATATAATATATATATATATATATATATTGTACAACCCCGTGTTCGCCTGAGGAGGTAAGGCCCGAAGATTATTGATTTGGGCTGGAAGAGGTCATCTCGCCACTAAGGGGTCGCAAGAGCTAGGGGGTACGGGCCGAGGGAAGCTCACAGGAGGGAATGCGAGACCTGGCCTCGACGGATGTCGCCAGAAGGAGGCCGAGCTGGGCCTTCACGGAGTGCTCGCATAAGAGGGATTTCACGAGTCATACTCGCGAGGAGACTCACGGGAGCTCTCGCGAGTGGCCTTCTCATAAAATCACTTGCCCATAGGCTAAGGAGGCGAAATCCCCCCCTCTGCCCCTGGTGGTCTGCAATTAGCCCTTCCAAACAGCGAAGTTTGGCTGTTAGTAGGCCAAATTGGGGTGCGTTTAGTAAAACCACAAACAAAAAACTATAAATAGACCTTGAGGGGCACCTTGGGAGAGGATTCCAATCTCAGACTCTGAGCTCTTTCCTCCCTAGGTTACTTTGGTTTAGCTCTCTAGCTCTCCAAGGTGCCCAGTCTCAGCTTTGGCTTGGGAGGGTAAGCGCTCAACGGTCTTTCGGGTTTGTGGTGGGACCTCCTCGCTGCGACTAAGGTTTAAGTCTAGTTCCAAGTCTCCAATCTGCTCTTTCCGAGGGATCTGTAAGGGCTTACTGCCCCTTAACTTGTTGAGGGCCCGAGCTTCACAAGAAACCAAAAAATTAGTTTTAACATATATATATATATATATATATATATATATATATATATATAGGGAGAGAGAGAGAGAGGGAGGCTCACAATTAAGAGAGAGAGAGAGAGGGAGGAGAAAATGGGCGATATATTTGAATTGAAGAGAGAAAGAGAGAGAAATATATAAGGAGAGAGGAAGATGGACGGAGAGAGGGGAGAGAGGGAGTGGGGCCCACAATTAAGAGAGAGAGAGGGAGGAGAAAGAGAGTGGCGGAATTGGAGAGAGAAAGAGAGAGAAATGAAAATAAAATTCAAATTATTTTATAAAATCTAAATATTTGAAAAATAAATATTTAATATATATAATATATACTATTTTAATATATATAATATATAATATATATTACAAAAAAATTTAAAATTAAAATACATATTTTTATTATTTTAAATTTCTAATATATATATACATATATATATATAATACATAATCTTTATATATAATATATTATATGAAATACATAATCTCTATAGTATATAGATATAAATTAATTATAACTATGTGCGTGTCGGTGGCGGGCGAAGGTCGCCGAGGGCGGGCAAAATATCGGGGGCGGGCAAGGTACTGTCGCGCGGGGCACAGGAGACCCCCTGTGCACTGTCACTCGTATATATATATATATATATATATATATATATATATTTATATATCATTATATATATATAAACTAATGGCCGAACCAAATTAATAACACATATTTAGATCTCCTAGAAGAACTACCCGGAGTCCGAATTCTCGATAGATAAATCTTGCGTGGTGAACGCAGTGGTTATGAACCGTCATTCGTGAATGTCCGACCTCACCTAAAAAACTTCATCTATTTTTTATGTTCAAAAATAATTTCTTTTCTTTGTTGCCGTGGTAATCATCTTCATGCTAAATATACAATTTATGATAGTAAATTTTTTGTCCAAACTCACGGGAGTAAAAACGCACCTCCAGAAGGGAAATTTGTTTTGGTTCGGGATGGCCGCGCCCAAAAAAATGACTTCAAAATTTAAGGCTGCGTTCGTTTTGCGGGTTTTGAGAAGAAGGAATTGGTTTGGGTATATCAAAACTAATATTTGTGTTCGTTTCATGTGTTTAGAGGAATGAATTGATCAGATCGGTTTTGGGAGGAAGGTTTTGGACAAAAACCAATTATGCTGTTCGTTTGAACCTTTTTATGGACGGGATTGACTTTTGCCCAAAACCCATAAGTTTTGGAACTTTAGAAATCTACAAAATTTGGTAGGTTTTCTTTCATGTCTGATCGTCTTACCCGCAAACCATGAGTGCAAATGAAGAAAAAATGATTGACCAAAACCTTCCTGTAAAACCATGGGTGCAAACGAACAAAAGAATTATTTTTCATTTGATAAAATTTATTTTCAAAATTTATTTTTTAAATTCTTCCTGCAAAAACATGGACGCAAACGAACAAAAAATTTGGTTTTGGACCAAAACCAAAACCTACAAAAATTTGATTTTTGATTAAAACCAAAACCCTCCGTGTAAAACCCGCGAAACGAACCCTTTAATTATGATCTCTTTATCGTTATTTAATATCTATTTATCTATAAAATAAATTAATTTTTAAAAAAATTCGGCCCGATATGACGCCCTTTAAAGTCCCACCGAATATAAATCTTTTTTTTAATCGTGAAATTTACGGGCAATCTAATAATTGATTTGAATCTTATGATCCTGTCTAGTGAGCCCAAAAATTTCTCGAAGGAGCCAAAGTGTAAAATGGGAAATACAATTTGACATGGACGTCAACTTTCTTTACTAAAATGTATAGGTGGTACAATAACGTAGTCTATTCATATTCACAGTTCAATGAATTTATGTGCTTTTAGGATTGCGAATAGCCGTATTAGATGTTTTTAGGACTACGAATAATCGTTGTAGGACTGCTAATAACATCGCCCTTGGTGATTGTTATCCACACTACAGTTTTGGATATCCGCACTTTTTTGTATGAGTTATTACGCATATTTTGGAAATACGTCTTGTACATGCATTTTTAGGAAAAGTGAACAACACAAAAACAACTTTTGTGTTGAACATTTTTCCTAAAAAAGCACGCACAAGACGGATTGCCGCCCTGAATGAAATATGTGCGTACCTATAGCGATTTTTTAGAAATACGTCTTGTACATGCATTTTTTAGGATAAGTGTTCAACACAAAAGTTGTAGATCTCGTCCAGATCTACAACTTTCGTGTTGAACATTTTTCCTAAAAATAAATGTACAAGACGTATTTTCAAAAGGCACGTAATAACTCATTCAAAAAAAGTGCGGATAGCCAAAACTGTAGTGCGGTTAACAATCAACTTTATTATAGATAGACATTACAAAACTGAATAATAAATAAATATATAGAATTTCAACAAACGTCTTTCCTCTCTCGTGTTTGTTCGACGCTTAACCTCGATCTCCGTCTTCGTCGCACCGATTCTTCCTCCATGGAGTGAAGTCTCTGATACCCCTTCTGTTTTTCGTCTTTCCTAGGGATAAAGCGAGAAGCTTGACTTACCCGGGGAGTAGAATCGCCAATCGCCGGTCGCCGGCGAAGCCCCAGAAAGATCCACTTTCTCGCTAAACTTTGATTTGCAGGTGAAGGACTGTTCTTCTATCTTTCTATTCTCGATGCCTTTTGTTTCTTTCTCTGGTTCGATTTGCTTCCTTTACCCTAGATTTACCGGCCGATTCATCTGGGCATGTTAGTACCCGTTTCCATGTTGAAAGTTGAAACCCTCGTTTCCGTCCCGAGGAGTTAATTATCTTTCTTCGTTGTCTAAAGTAAGAGAGATTGAGGGTACTTACTTTGTTCTTGCATGAATTATGATTGAGATGCTTGGTCGATCTTTCTTATCAAGTTCCCTACCTGCTTGTTCTGCAAAATACTTGTATGACATGGAACTTTTTTTTTTTGCAATTGTTTGACATCTGCAGCTAATAATTCGGTATCTTTACTTCTTACTATAATTTAGTTTATGTTGATTGTTTAGGTAGAAAGGATGTCGACTCCTTCAAGGAAGAGATTGATGAGGGACTTCAAAAGGTTGCAGCAAGACCCTCCTGCTGGCATCAGCGGAGCTCCCCATGATAATAACATCATGCTCTGGAATGCTGTCATCTTTGGGTATTCATGCTTATAATTTGGTAGTTATTATTGCTTTGGATTTTGCAAATACTAAGTATGATCTTTTGCATTTTCTTGTGCTGGTGCAGCCCAGATGACACCCCTTGGGATGGAGGTGAGGTTTATATTTGCAGTGAATAAATTATATTCAAGTTTTTTTTTTTCACACAAATTTTCAAGTTGTAATTTTCCTTGTTTTCTACATTGTTTACTGCTCCTTAACTTCATTTGACCCCTTTGCAGCCTATTTTCTTATTTGGTTTTAAAGTTTTAGCTATCTTCATAGTTTCCGAGCATTCCTAATGCTTCGCTTCTATTTCTTTGTCGTCATTCCTGTAATGAGAAGGTAAGTGGGATCTTTAGCTTAGAACCGTGAATTGTGCAATTTGCCAATTTGACCTCTGTAAGTGCCATATGTAGTACTGTGATTTCGTATTGTGCCTATAGTTGTTGAGATCATTAAAGTTGTCTCTTATGCTATTTTTTCGCATTATGTAGTTTGTGATCTGTGTTTAGATTCCATTTACCCAATTGGATGACTGAATTCATCAGTCGGGATTGTAGTTGTTCACTCAGAGAAAAAATGCATTTGGGTTTACTAATTAACCTGGTATTTCCTTGTCAAGCATCGATGTATGAAATTATTTCCATTCAAGCTTCTCTACCTGCACATCCCATATTATCGGCATGATTAAGTTAGACGCGACATATTCATTCTTTTATTTGTATGCAGGTTTTCTAAAACCAATTTGGTTTGCTTTTTTATGCCTTTGATTTCTTGTAAGTTGTCACGTGTGAAATGTTGGAAGTGGTCACCTTTAGGTTCAAGATGTGATAATAAAATAGAATAGTTAGCTTTTGGACCTCAGATTCTCTAACTTGTGTGATGGGACTTACATCTCCTAGCTTCTGGCCGAACAACATAACTAATGTTGTATGTTGCAGGAGTTGATCTTTTTTGAGTGCAGGCTGTCCTTGTTGTGGAAATAAACTATGGCTGTGTATGCTCCATTGACTGTAGCAAATGTTGAATGATTTACACCATGATATAAGCTATAAATCCTCTTCTTCACCATGCACTTTTTTGTTTTTTTATCACAATAAATTCTCCTAATAGTGTACCTATGTTGGTATCAACATTTGGGGCATGTTGCGAAGACCAAGCTTATGAAGCTTGGAAATGCCCAGTCCCACATTCCATGACACAGCGTGGTAGGAGTTATAACATAATACAGTCCGAAGGATGAAAAAGAGTGGCTTGGTGGGACATTACATGACCTATATCATGGCAAAGGATTTTAAAGGCACAGAGACTGAGATTCCTACCTTAAGCGCTATGATTGTACATTAGCATTATTCTCCCTTCTCTTCCCATTTTCTCTCAGCGTGCTTTTCCAACACTGATTTTTTTCTTTCTACCCTCTCTGTTTTCAATGACCAACACTATATTTTCTCAATGTCAAGCACAATGTCTCCACATCAAAAAGAAATGTCTTTAGATTAGCTATCCCTCTTCGGCTCCTTCTAATCCTTATTCTCCTTTTCTTCTTAGCTGCTCCCTACTCTCCCGTTCTCTATTCCTGCATCTATCATCTCACATCTTCTTTTGTTTTTTACTTTCTCTTTGTTTAACTTCTTTTCTTAGTTTTTCCTTGCCTTACTGCTTTTTGTTTACATTATTTTTTTCCCTTTTTAACTTTCCTTTCCCCATCTCATTTTACCCTTTTCTATACTCTCCACTATAAGCTTTTGTTTTCAACCTTCTAATTTATATTTTCCAAACATTGGTTCAGACAATCCTCTTTTTTTTCCTTTTTAAAATATTAAACCCCTATTAAATGAAATTTCAATTCTTTTGTAAGTTTTCACATTGAATCAAGCTTTAAAATATCCCGGAGCTTCGTCCCCTTGATTAACTTATTTTAACTAGATTCAATTAAAATCATATTTCATAATTAAGTCTTATAAATATACATTGTTTCTAGGTAAAAGTGACCTATCATGTTGACTCGGCTTCTTTTGTTTGATACATATAACTTTAGAGAAGACTGACCTAGAGCAATGGTTAGCTCACATCCACCATGACTTGGAGTTAATGTGTTTGAAACATGAAACTAGCAGCTCTTCAATTTGTTCTATGGCCTTTTACTTCCAATATTTGTGTGCACCCCTTATATATGACCTTAATAGACAACCAAACCGCATTATTTAGCTTAGATTTGACGTTTCATTCTCTTACAAAAGCATTAATAGCCATCTACTTTCACCTCCCCCCACCCACCCAAGCAAATATTTGTGGAGTGAAATGTTTTTAGTATCATGTATATTGCAAGCTTTGTACATCTGCTGCTTAATTATACTCATTCTATGGTTTGCAGAGTTGTATATTTTGTTAAGGCAATATGATTATTGTTGCTAAGTACTACTATGGCCTCCTTTGATTTTTTTGGTGCTCTTTATGGTTTATAGTTTTTCTGTCCTATGTTATCCTTTTAGACATAAGAATCATTCTTTTATGCATATTACACAAATGTTTGTTGTGAAATTATCTTTAATTTCTTTGTGAATTTATCTGTGGCTACTTTGTTTTTCTTACTCTGGTGATTGTTAGGTACGTTCAAGCTTTCACTTCAATTTTCGGAGGACTATCCAAATAAGCCTCCAACTGTCCGATTTGTTTCGAGAATGTTCCATCCAAATAGTAAGTTGTCATTTGAAGAGCTTTTTATTATCATTTGTACCAAAATTACAGTAGTGTTGCTCATTGCTTTGCAAGATGGTTTGTTAGCATCCATGCAGTACATCAAAAACCAGACAACTATTGTTGTTGCTAGTCAGAGCTGGAGTGATGGATTGATGTAAGACATTTGTGAAAGCTAAAATACGGTTCAGAAAAAAAAATTGGAGGAGAAATTTCCATGCTTTATTCGTAGAAATATAAGTAGTTCGAAAACGTAAATGTACTGCAGTTTCTTGTTCCTCAGATTTCAGGAAGCAAGCACCCTTGCTACTTATATACAGTTCAGAGGTGAGCGAAGGTATGAAGCGTCTGTTTTTTTGGGGCAAGTGATCTAGCAGAGTTGCAATTTGTGCTTAAAAGCTGGCGATGTTCTAGGCACAATGGGAGAGAGTTACGAAATCCTAGGAAAAAAGAGAAATTATGTGTTAGTTTGTGGAGGTAGTGTACGAGGCTGTTTAACAAAAACGATTATCACATGGTGAGCGGGCAATTAGCGGAAGTAGACCGACAATTTGTGATTTGTCGCATTTGATGATTTGGGAAATGGACAACATCGGTGGTCAATAGTCCTGTTGTGCTTACAGGAAAACAAAAGAAGTTAGGGCTGTGAGAAATTGAGGATGAGATTATGGGAAACATAGTATGATTGCAGGCAACAGAGGACAACTAGATTGTGGGGACCAATGGACTTATATGCTGTGAAAAAACTTAAGGTGTGGCTTCATAGGTTGAGAAATAG
The DNA here is from genome assembly GCA_033032865.1 of Dactylorhiza incarnata. Lineage (NCBI taxonomy): Eukaryota > Viridiplantae > Streptophyta > Magnoliopsida > Asparagales > Orchidaceae > Dactylorhiza > Dactylorhiza incarnata. Next base: position 3,996,398 of record JAWHQI010000170.1, read on the forward strand.
AGAGATGCGGGAACTCTGCAAGTGGCACATAGTGATTGAGGAGTGATTATGTTGCGCATGCGCGTATTATTATTATTGTATTTCCTATTTTTAATTATATGCTTTAGGGATTTGACATGTGATCCCCCCTCCTTATATAAGGAGGTGACTTGCGAGTTAGGTTTACCTTGGGATCTTTGGTTTGAGATCTCTCATTTGGAGAGGGGCTTCTAGGAGGTACCAACCTCCTGAAGTTGGGCGCGCGCATACCTCGTGATTTGTATCAAGTTATTTCATTCAGTGCAAGTGTTTTCTTCCTCGTAACATTTGGTCCGACCTAGCCTCCTCGCCTGCCGCCGGGTTCGTTTGCTCCTGTCTCGTCGCCGCCCTCTGCGCGGGATCACGTTTTTCTTCCCGCTCGCGTTCCACCTGCTCGTCTACACCGATCGTCTCCAGCAGAGACAGGTCGTTCATCTCCACCGCCTACAACATCGATCCAACCCTTGCCGACACCAGCCACTCCAACCATCGTCGACGCCTGTATCGACAACGTCGATCGTGGTTTCTACCGCCTGCGACATGCGTGTTTCCGTCACTTGCCAGCAACGTGCGTGCGTGTTTCTACCTCCTGCCAGCAACGTACCTGTGACCTGCGACGTGCGTGTTTCCAGTCTCCACTGTTTTGCGGCCTTCGCACCCACCAACCTGCTGCCTCCCCGCTTTCTTCACCGCCCGCTCTGCTTCGTTGCGAGCCCCGCAACACTCGCTCGCCTGCCTGATCCTCTACGCCGGCTCCGGCGCTCTCGTGTGAACCTCCAGCTTGTGTGCACTCCGCTCCATATGCCAAAGGCTCGGATGGAATCCCGCGTGGAAGCCCTTGAACACGCTCTCACCACCATCAACTCTCGTCCCGAGGCCCAAGCCGAACAGTTCACATCGCTTATGACCATGCTCCACAACTTGCAACCCGGCCAGCACTCCGGCCCTACTGCTGCATTTGCCTTGGGCTCCCCAGCACATTGGCCCCCGAAGATCCCGCATTGACGGGATTGCCTCCGCAGCTCCCACGCCTTGACATCCCCACGTTCAATGGGACTGACCCCCTTTGGTGGATTGCCCGCGCCGAACAGTTTTTTGACATTCACCAGACTCCTCGGACGCAATAGGTCTCCACAACAATTGTCGGCATGGAAGGGTCCGCCCTCCATTGGGCATGCTGGATCCGCCAGTCCTCTCCCGGTCTCACCTGGACAGCTCTCACGGAGGCCCTCATTTAGCGGTATGATCACCGCTACTCCGGCTCCATGTTCGAGCGCCTTTGCGGAGTCCGTCAGACTGGCTCCATTGATTCGTACGTTGATGCATTTATCGAGTTGGTCACCCATGTTCCAGGTCTTCCACCCGACCATTACTTGGCCTACTTCATGCACGACTTACAACCCCACATCCGATCCCGCCTCCGCACCTTGCAACCGTACTGTCAACCAAGCCATGAACCTCTCCCCAGTAGTGGAAGCCATGAACCTCTCCTTTCCCATCGCCTCCTTCCAACCCTCCCTACCAACCATATTTCCCTCCCCCGTCTAAACCTCCACCTCCGCCACCTCATCTACCTCGACCAACCATTATGGGCCACACAACAACCGCCATACTCAACGCCTTTCCAGCCAAGAGTACAATGTCTCACGGAGCAAGGGTCTGTGCTACCATTGCAAGCAACTCTACTCGCCTAATCATACTTGTCCTTTCAAGGAGTTCCGGGCCCTCATCGGGGATGACTTGGACGAGCTTGGCATGGCTGACTTTGACGCCCTTATGATCACGGATGTACTGCCGAACGGAAATCCAGGTACCTCTGTGACAGCCCATCCACGGGCACATCATTACTAGATGGCGGGCGGCACTTCGACCTTGGGGTCAAGGTCGATTTTCTAGCGGGATAGATTGTTACGCATGCACATATTATCATTGTATTTCCTATTTTTAATTGTATGCTTTAGGGATTTGACATGCGATCCCCCCCCCCCCCCCCCCCCCCCCCATCTATATAAGGAGGTGGCTTGGGAGGTAGGTTTACCTTGGGATCATTTTGGTTTGAGATCTCTCATCTGGAGAGGGGCTTCTAGGAGGAACCAGCCTCCTGAAGTTGGGCGCGAGCATACCTCGTGATTTGTATCAAGTTATTTCATTCAGTGCAAGTGTTCTTCCTCATAACATATTAGCAAATGGCTGTGACTGTTTGTGAGCGTAAGGAGTTTGCATATATTTCATTTAGGAGTTGCCTCACCGAAACAGTAGTCATATAATTTCAATTCATTCTGGGAAGTATTATTGTTAACCCATGCAAGTTAACGATACCTTTAAGCAGTCATATAATTTCAGTTCCTCCTGGGAAATATTATTGTTAACCCATGCAAGTTAACAATATCTTTAAAGAATAATTTTGCTAAGTTGGAAGCGTTGGCAATTGCATCAGTGAATGAAATTAGCTATATTGAAAAAATGATCAATAAGAACAGAAATAATCGTTTCTTCGATTAGATCTTGAATCCTAAAATAAAATCTATGCCTGAGTCCTGCCAAGGTTTAATAGGAAAGGGAAAAGGTTTGTAATAACCAGTACTCTTCTTTTCTTGCTTTATAAGATGACAAATTTGACATTTGTTTAGTAATCTTAGTGACATTTCTTTTCATTCTAGGCCGAAATTTATTGTAATAATTATCCAATCACACCCAAAATGCATGCAATTCTACTACCATGGAATTCTCAAACTATGAAATCACTGAATGATGTAGTGGGAGGCACTGTTTAGTCTTAGGAAATAGTTAACTATCATGTAACATCTATATTAGAATTTAGGGACAAATTTCTTAGGTAACAAATAATGCTTCCAATATCACAAAAGCTTGAATTGTCACATAAAATTCCTTATCATAGGTGGAAAATCTTTGTTTGCTCCATTTAATTTCTCACTAAAAATACAATGAGATGTCCTTGATTAAGTAATCTACTTGTTTCTCAAGATTTTGCAAGATTACTTAATATTTTTTTGAGAAATTAGGGAATTTAGCCAGGTTGATTCAGCCATTTTCTTTCTTATCCTCGAAGGGTTTTGCAAGCGCTTTAGTACAAACTAACTAATTTTTTTGCAATCAATTATAGGAGCAATGATGGCACTAAATTCTCGTTTGAATTACTAATAAATTGTGGTTAAATCATGAAATATGCACATCATGTACATTTGAAGATTTAGGCCAATCTTTAATAACTTGAACTTTCTCAAGTTCACTTACTTATTTTTGGTCGAGACAATAAAACTTAGAAATATGACTTGAGAACTTAAGGCTCTGTTTGGGATGATTGTGGAGGTGAGTTAAATCACTCATTCTGTCAATATAATCATTTATCTAAATCAAAGATCTTCAAGCCTCAATAAACTAGTGTAGTTGGTGTAAACCTAAGAAGATCGATACTTTTGAATTAAAATCCTCCAATATATAATATCTAGGGATGATTGATTTGCCACCGATAGGGAAGATAAAAATGTTGGCCCAGATGACTCTAATATGCATGCTCACCGAACCAGTTGGGGAGAAGGAAATCCTGAGAGGGAGAATTAATTCTTGTGTATGATGATATGCTTACTGAGCTAAGATTATCGAACAATTTCGTACAACCGGCGGTGGATGGGGATAGGCCCAAAAAAGTAAAGGGGGATTGGGGTTGAGCATATTATTCGAAAGTCGCTCGAAATTCGCTCGAATATTGAGCCGAATCGGAATAGATTACAATGGATTCGACGAATCAATTTGAGTCGATTCAATTTGATTCAATTTGACTTGAATCACATTTTGAGTCGGTTTCAAGTAGATTTCGAGTCTGCACCGAATTGCTCGAAATATGATTCGAATTAGCTCAGATTGATTAAAATATAATGTATCTAACTATTTATTAATATATTATTATTTTAAAATAAAAAACACTAAAGTTTAAACCTAAATTAAATGAGTAAAGCTTTAAAGTGCCTCATTTGCTCAATTTCGAGCCGATTCAATTTAAATTCGAGTCGACTTTGAATAAAGAGCAAAAATGGTCAACTTGGGCCGACAATTGGCGGTGGATGGGGATAGGCCCAAAAAAGCAAAGGGGGATTGGGGTTGAGCATTTTATTCGAAATTCGCTCGAATATTGAGCCGAATCAGAATAGATTACAATGTATTCAATTTGATTTAATTTTACTTGAATCACATTTTGAGTCGGTTTCAAGTAGATTTCGAGTCTGCACCGAATTGCTCGAAATATGATTCGAATTAGCTCAGATTGATTAAAATATAATGTATTTAACTATTTATTAATATATTATTATTTTAAAATAAAAAACACTAAAGTTTAAACCTAAATTAAATGAGTAAAGCTTTAAAGTGCCTCATTTGCTCAATTTCGAGCCGATTCAATTTAAATTCGAGTCGACTCGGAATAAAGAGCAAAAATGGTCAACTTTGGGCCGACAACCGGCGGTGGATGGGGATAGGCCCAAAAAAGCAAAGGGGGATTGGGGTTGAGCATATTATTCGAAATTCGCTCGAAATTCGCTCGAATATTGAACCGAATCGGAATAGATTACAATGGATTCGATTTGATTCAATTTGACTTGAATCACATTTTGAGTCGGTTTCAAGTAGATTTCGAGTCTGCACTGAATTGCTTGAAATATGATTCGAATTAGCTCAGAATGATTAAAATATAATGTATTTAACTATTTATTAATATATTATTATTTTAAAATAAAAAACACTAAAATTTAAACCTAAATTAAATGAGTAAAGCTTTAAAGTGCCTCATTTGCTCAATTTCGAGCCGATTCAATTTAATTTCGAGTCGACTCGGAATAAAGAGCAAAAATGGTCAACTTTGGGCCGACTCGATTCAATTTCGAGTCGGTTCGGAATCGAGCCATTTCGACTCCTGATGGCTCGACTCAAAAGCCAAGTTTAACTCGAACACTTCGATTTCGAACTGAGCCCAAATCGCTCCTGCACGATTCGAAATCAGCCTATGGGTAATGACAGGGGAGACATGAAGATAATGGCATGATGCAACAATGGATTTTGGTCTTCGAAATAAAAATATTGTGGAACATTGTTTTGTGTAGATCGAGAACGCGTGAAGTCACCTGTGCTGGCTTGGAATCGAGCCATTTCGAGTCGAGGTGGCTCGACTCAAAAGCTGAGTTTAACTCGAACATTTCGATTTCGAGCCGAGCTCAAATCGCTTGTGCTCAATTCGAAATCAGCCCTGTGGGGAATGAATAATGACAGGGGATACATGAAGACAATGGCGTGATGCAGCGATGGATTTTGGTCTTCAAAATAAAAGTATTACGGAACATTGTTTTGTGTAGATCGAGAACATGTGAAGTCACCTGTGGCGGCATTTCACACGAAAATAGAGTTTTCGGGATTTCAGTTTTCATCGCCATGAGCTACCAAACAACTTAAAAACAATGGCGGCTTAGAGGAATGGGCTTCTGTTACCGGCAACTGCATTTCTTCAAATTAAAAAATTTCTCGTCTAAGACTTCAAAGACTTTCATGTGATCAGTATATCATCTCTAGTTTAACTATACACAAAGATGCCATCAAAATAGACTACTTAAAGTTGTCTCATAAATGATTTAAGCATCTGACACGTAAGTCTCATGAAGGTACTGGCTACATTCTAAACGCATGACTAATCATTCACATAGCATGGTGGAATATTCTAAAGAAATGTAGTGTAATGTGGACTATTGTGCATAAAAAATATAAAGAAAATGTGAAAATTTAATAAGGTTTCTAGAATGTTCTATGGTGTTCTTATGAAATATTTTGGAATATTCTTGGTTGTTCATGAACTGTGTAAATAGTAAAAAAGGAGGGAGTATGCTAGAAAAAATGTGAGCTCTAGTCCTTCTATCCATTAGAGGGAAAGTTCCATGGCCCCGACTATTCATAAAACCATTTTTAGTCTTAATGACAATTATCCCCTCATCGCGTAGCCTAATGTTAGTATGATATCCATTTCTTAAATCACCTCTAGTAAATCACTTCGATCATTCCATCATATCCAACAGATCATCAAGTCAAGATATGAGAACCCTATTAATGTTGTTGATGGCTCGACTACAAATACACATTCAACACATCCTTTTTAAGTGTCAACAACTCAAGAGCAACGAATGGACTGAAACTTTCTTAATAAGACATCATACAAAAGTTCATCTACTTATCTTTTCTTTTAATTTAGCTTGTTTTGTAGGATTCATACTAAAATGAGCAATATTAGTTAGGGTGGTCAAAAATATTATGCTCAAATCACTTCACTTGGAATTTTATTCCCAATCTTATTTCGTTTCTCTTTATTTATTTAGCTACAAAATAAAAACTATCTTGTGCTAATAAATCTCTTAAGCAATTCGTTTGTGATTGAGCACATGGACTTGTTTCTTTGCTTTACTGATATGTGGATCCTTCTAATTATTAATTTTTGTTCATTGAGGGATATTAACAAATTTGATGCATTTTCCTTCATGTAAGAAGTAAGAACACATTAGTATTTGAACACCCATAATGAGTTACATTTAAATCATATAGACTTGGTTGCTCTAAAAGACTACCATCCATTAAAAGGACATCCCACTATGTAAGATATAAGTTAAAATTTGTTAGGGGGTACTAAACATGTATAATTAATTAATAATTGTCTGCTTAATTTGTGCCATTATGTAAGGTTGTAGGCACAATCCAAAATTTAAACCTGCCTTTGAGATGAAGTTGAGCAATGATATTCATGCAACGTCCATTATCTAAAATGACTTTGCAATTATTGTCACCACATGTAATGTAAATTTGGAGGGTAGTTATTATCTACAATTATTCTCGGGTTGGGGTTGAGTAATCATACATCTAACAACAGTCATCCTTATCATTGACTTCTTCATCCGGTTGATAGGCTATTTCCTTTCCCTTCATAATCATGTATGTTCTTTATTTCGCATGGAGAGATTTTGAGTTTGGCATTGATAATAATCACTCTTACCTCTACACCACTTTACTAAATTACTACCCTCAGAACCTTCATTGACAGCTTTGTATCCATTGGATTAAGACATTTTAGGTTGAAGATGATTTAAGACTTCCAGTTGAATTAAATGAATTGTTAAATTGAGAACACCCATCACATTCTAAAGTCTTCCTGTTGCTATTATCCCCTATTTGAAAATTCATTTTCTTAAAGGTTAGTTGCTTAAGGTATTATTTCATGTCTAGGGCTAATTGACATGCTGTTTCAAGGCTCTTCCAAGTTGTAGGATAACCCATATCCTAGTCTTTTGGGCCAACATAGAATTGTGCGAGGGAACTGATCCTTGATTGTGTTTTCGCGAGAGCATGTCTCTTGACTTTTTATTGTAGTCCTTCGTCTTCGCGTTTCTCAAGTGCATTTTTCTCTAATTCGTATCACATAAGCCGCGGCTCAGTTGGTGATGAGAGTCGTGTTGAAGGCTCCTTATCAAGGAGGTCTGGGGATCGAATCTCAGCCTCAACAACCCGCCTCAATTAAACTGGTTGAGGAGACGGGTTGGGGTGTGGGGGCCGCGGCCCTGTTAGGGGTTCCGGATTGGGGGCCACTATGGATCATTGTCGTAGACTGCTTCGCGTGGTGCGGTATTTGAGCAGCTGGTATTGCCCACCGGTACGGGAGAGCCTTACCCTAACATATTTCAAGCCCATGTGCACTGTCGTCAGACACTAGTATCTATAAATAATTTTTTTATGTGTGTGTGTATATGTATGTTACCCAAACCTCCCCTGTAAGTTAGCATAATTACTGAGTGCACCCCTCTTAATTTTGAAATTACAAAAACCTCCCCTTAAGTTTTCATTGCATTACAAAATCCTCCCCTTAAGTTTTCATTGCATTGCATCCATGAACAAAAATACCCCCGGGACACTGTTCACCGAGGTGGGGTATTTTTGTGCATGGATGTTATGAAATGAAAACTGCAGGGCAGGTTTTTGTAATGAAATGAAAACTTAAGGGGAGATTTTTGTAATTTCGAAACTAAGAGGGGTGCTCTCAGTAATTTAGCAAAGTTAGAGGGGAGGTCCCGGTAAATGGCCCTATATATATATATGTATAATGCTAACCCAATGTATTAAAAAAATCATGCATTCTAACAAAACTGGTTCCATGACAACCCAACGTTTTTCCTTTTAGTGTAGTATAGAGAATAGAATAAAGCAAATTGATGTCACTAAATCGTAATTTCTCAATCAATACAGCTCTGTTTGCTCAATTTTATATTTTGCATCATAATAAAGATTTTGGATTTTCTTTCAGCAATATTTCTCAATTCCTGATTGAGAAGGAGAAATTTATCTGATGATTAGATTTTCTAGACCACTGTAACTTTATTCATAACTAATGCTCTCTAGATCTAATATTCACTTTTATTGGGTTTGCCACTTTGGTTTCACTCTAATGTTTTATGTTTGATTTTGATAGTTTATGCAGATGGAAGTATTTGCTTGGATATTCTGCAGAATCAATGGAGCCCAATATATGATGTAGCAGCAATCCTTACATCAATCCAGGTACTTCAAATGATTCATTATACTTCTACCCCAGAAATAATTGTTGCCTTTTTTGCTTTTCAAGTTGTGTTTTGGTATTCGAGCAGTTGTATGTTTTTTTATTAATGTTGCCATCTTTGTGTAAATGGTTTTATTTCTTTTTTCACACATTTACTATTTTGTATGTACCTTCTTTGCTTTACCCCTCTATCTCTATCTCATTGCAGTATTTTTTTCTTGTTGTTGTTGTTCTTTAAATCTCTACACAGGAACTTTCTTCTACTTTAGTGCCTTTATATTTGCTTAAGTTTGAATTAATTTTGCATTGGATTATTTCTTTTACTTTCAATTTATCTTTAACTCTTAATCTTTAAGTTTAAACGTGTATTAGTTTGGCGATGAAGTAGATATATATCTTTATTTTCCCTCTTAAACTTTTAAAAAGTCTGAAGTCATTAAGCTAAAGAAATATTTTCCTTAACATATTAGTTGAACTTTCATGAAGTTAGACATTGATAGGATAACTCATTTTATCTTCTTAGTTTGTCATAATCAGATTGTTATTAGAGCAAGTTGATCTTGCTTTTAGTTAAAAGCTTTAAGACATCTGAGTTCCACTTTATTTTCTTTCTTTTACCTCCGGCGGTATTCCTACCAAGAGTGGAATTCAATAGCAAAGTAGTGAAAGCAATCATTCCTACCCGCAGTGGAATTCAATAGCAAAGTAGTGAAAACCATTGAGCTGTCATGCGTTCTCTTGACCATCCTTATGGTTAACACTGTTTGGAATCACATTGTCATTCCACACGTAAGAATGGGGATATGAGGATATCCATATAAGCTTATCACCGAGAGTGGCAGCTGCATGAATGTGGTGGCACTATCTGCTCTAACTCCAGTATAGCTCATTGTTGAGCCACATATCTAGTCATACAAGGTAGCATGGGTAGGCAAGACGACTTTTTGATATCACAAGGCTGCCTTGCACCCATCCAACTCTCCACTTACATAGATCATATATGGTGTGAAGATCGTCCCCCTGGATCATATGTGCCCTTAGATAGACCTTAACTGTATGAATTGGATGTTACCCACTTTAGTAGATCTGACACATGTTCTTAAGATCAATTGTAAGAAAGTGTTAAATCATACTCGACCTAAGGCGTTTCAGTCGGTTGACCCTATACATACTTTCCTTCCATTTTTTTGCTCTTTCTCCTCATCCATTTAACCCACTCTACTAGCTTGTGCTGCATCTTACCGGCCTCTTTTGGTTATCTTTTATCCATTTACTTTCATTTTAGGCTCTGTTTGTTTGAGCTTTTTCCAATTGCGTTCTAAAAAAAACACATGCTATTTTTCTTCTGTTTGAATAACCTCCATTTGGAACCATCAATCCCCACAACGCCGTTTTATTCCTGATTGTAATTGCAGGGAGGGTGTATCTTCATCTCCAACTGCAACCACATACTATGAAGCACAGATACTTACAATGGGCTTACGTATTGTATCTAAAATGTTTCAGAGTCAGTAAACTCTGGGAAACTTTAGGAAGCCCGTTCCCGAAACTCTTGGAAATTTTCTTTTAATTTTAGATATAAAAAAACTTGGATACTCATGGCCTCATAGGTACATTTGGATAATTACCGGATACGCTCAAGTATGCTCGAAAATGCTCAAATATTATGTGTTTTGCGATGGTGGCGTGAAGAAAGACCTGAAAAAAAGTGTTAAATGATAAATGGTAATATTCAATTGATTACATACTATTATTCAGGACTCTTATTTTGGATATGATACATTTTTGTGACACAAACCTTGTTTTCATTTAAAATACGACTGACAGGCTGGCTCTGACCGCCCTGCGCCAGCCGCGATCAGGCTGGCTCTGACCGTCTCCAGGCGGGCTCCGCCCGCCTCCACGCACGGGAGGCACCCATGAACTGTCGCGGAAGCATATAATATATTTAATTTAAACTTTGTTTAATGATCTTACTTTATACATGTATATATATTTCTTTATTATATACACGTATATATAAAACATATTTCAATAATATTCAATAAAAATTAGATGGTGTAATGTCTGTAATCTTTGCTTGTCATAGTGGGGACCTGGGTTAATTCCCACTATTGACATGTTTTGAAAGATTAAAAATTGGGTCATATTGCCTCCCTTTCCAATAAAGTTAGGGGTAAAATCATAATTTCACATCGTAGGGTGATGTGGGCTGAAAATATAGGCCTAGGACACCCAATCATAGTAGGTATAGGAGCTCTAGTAAAATCCACTTGGACCTCCACCATTACACCGCTCTTTGATTAGATCGATCAGATGGCCACGATTTATCTGATGGGCCTCACAGTTACACCGCGATACTTCTTTGTATATATAGTATAGATGATATGTGAGATATAATAATAAAAAATGAAGATGTGAATGTCACACATGTCTTCATAGTAATTTGTACTTATATTTAAATAATTAAAATTTTCAAAAACATATCATGTATCTTAGGTTTTATGAAAATCACGTTTCCCATATCCGTATCGTATCATATATCCCGTCCCCATCTCGGTGCAACATAAGTCAATAGCGCTTGAAATCCTCTCATATCATGTTGGGATGCTCTCGCTCCAACTGCACGAACCAAAGCTGTGTTGATCCTATTAGGTGATAGGATGCCACCTCAATCTAGTTGCGCCCCCTAGTATGTTGATTCATAAAACTGTTCACGTGTTACCCAAATCTGCGGATCCTCCTGACAGTCAAAGACGGGGAACTCCATTCTTACCACACATGTCATTCCAACGCCATCTTGTCGAGGTGGCGGTGCTTTGCAACTTCCTCCAGTGTAATAGCCATAATCTTCGTTCCCTCCTTAACGGGTCTTGCCCTCCATCTGATCTGGAAAAACGTGCGCGGACCGTAGAGGCTGGTCTCTGTCCCAATCAGGATCTCGGTACCCTACCGGATCTCCTATTGTAATTACAATCGGAACGGACCACGATTGACCCTTTTTGTGCATTGCTCGCTGGAGCTCTAACTATGGCTTATTGGAGCTCTTACTATGGTTTCGTACACTGCTCCGCATGGGTGAGTGCTGGTGCCGGTGGCCCTACTTGGCTGATCCGGCGGCCACAGGCGCTGGGTGTGGTGATTCCGGGCGCCTCAGCCCCGTTAACCCGTCAATACACGTATTGATGTGTGTGAGGGTCGCTTGAGCAGCTGTAGTTGTTGCAGTGAGTTCCTCATCTTCTGGAACATCTTGTAGATGTCACCCTACCAAAGGTGGTTCTCAATCATGGTCGAAGAGAGGCGTCAGTCAAGCACCATGGCAAGCAAAGAGAAGAGGGTTAGATGGGGGAAATAGTTACGACATCAGAAATTCTTCCCTTTACATGCATTCCCTCCTATCTATATATTGGAGGTCCCAAGCAAGTGTTACAAATTGCCAAAAATAAAATACTGTGTCATTCTATTGTGGTTGTTGCTAAGCTTGACGGTCCACACGCCCAAACTGACCCTTAATCACATCTTAATCTTCACCTTAAAAACTTTCGCACGCTGCCCCTTCTTAGAAGTAAGACACTTTAGTTTCTCCACTGTGACTTTTGAACTTTGTCATACCATTCCTATCCCCTCCTCTCTATGGTCGGCCAACTTCCCCTTTTCCGAGGTCCCTTTTCTTTAGCCTATACATGAGTTTTCACTTGTACTTCTTTTCGTGTGAAAGTTTGAATGAAAAACTTGTTTATATATTTCTGGTGCGCCTGCCTCCTCTAAAGCAATTGACTTCTTTGGTAAGCATGTGTGCTCACCCTTGAAGGACTTCGGAGGTTTGGAAGGTTGAAGTCGCAACAAACTACTGCGGCTGCAACTTTGCTGAGTGGTTATGATCCATTCTAGAAGCTTTCTTCTTTGATGTCTATGTATTTGCTTATGTCTATGTTAATTTTGCTACATTAGATAATTTCTTTTGTTCATAACCTTCCCACTTTTAATCTTATATTAATTGAGCGATGAATCAAACTTAAAATTCCATCTCCCCTCTTAAATTGTAAAAGAATCAAAAAAATTATGCTAGAAAAATACTTAAACTTATTCCAAGCGTGAAACTTCTTGAATCTTTGTAAAAATAAAAACTTTTGAACATTATTGAAAGGATAAGTTATTTAACCTCCTTCATTTCTCCAGCATCATCGATTTTGTTAATGAGTTATACGTACATTGAGCTCTTATGGAGCGGCTAAACTGACGGAATAATTTTATAATTTGTCAGTCGCTGCTCTGTGATCCAAATCCGAACTCGCCAGCAAACGCAGAAGCAGCTCGGATGTTCAGCGAGAACAAGCGGGACTACAACAGGAGAGTGAGGGATATCGTCGAGCAGAGCTGGACCGCAGACTGATTCTCCCGCGCTTGCTGCTCAAATAATTAAATAAAAAAATACTGTTGAGGAATTTCTAGCAAACTCGCTCCCATTTCCATCTATAACTGGTTGGTTTGGCTCTTCCTCCATCTGAAATGCCTTGTTGGACCTCTTCATTGTCTTCAAACATATTTGTATTCTGATTATTGTACTCAATTTGACAATCACTGCTCGTGTTCACTGCATTCGATAGTTTGTATTTTTTTTTCTTTAGCTCCTTTTAGCCATGGGACAGCGGTGGCATATTATTATTCGTGACGGTGTGAAATTGCGATGGAAAAAGGAGCGGGGGCAATGGTCCAGGGCAGATTAACACTTGTTTCCCGCCGCTCTTTTTAAAACTGTCACTGATTCCCTGAACAGAGCTGAGATTGCCGTCGTGTTTTTTCCGGTCGTATTTTCATTTTGACATGGCTCTCCCAAACCTTAAGTTATTGTTCAGCTCCATGTGTATGCATATACTATAGGAATGTATATTAGAGTATGCTGCTTTTGCTTTATTACTTTTAATTTATGAATCTTAGAAGAAACATTGTGTTATGAAAACTTTGATTTGATTTTGCTATTTGGATATATAGAATTGTATATCTTTTTTTTTATTGAAAGCACTGTTCTGAAACATGTATGCTAGTTCTGATTCTAATACATTTACAAGCTCTAAATTGGGACAAGCGGGTTTTAATCCTAATGTTCATTTTAAAAGTTTAGGGCTGGTACTTTAAATTTATTTAAAATATAATCTATGTATTGTATGACCCAAAATGTCCTTTTATACAACACATTCGGAGCGTTTTTCACATAGTAGTCGGATGTCCCAACATCAAAGGAAAATTTTAGGGTCTGTTTGGCACGGCATTTTTGCTCTCATGAGTTTGGACTGAAACGTCGCTAAATATGTGTTTAGCGACATATTTAAAGTAATACCTTCCTCATTTTTAATGGGCAATGTTATAAGCAGTCCTATAATGGTTAAACACAATCCATTGATATTCGCAGTCCAATGAATTTAAGTGTTTTAGGACTGCGAGTAGCCGTTTTAAATGCTTGTAGGACTGCGAATAGCCGTTATAGGACTGCTAATAATATCGCCCTTTTTAATTTAAGATTGATTCAAGTCGTGAAATTAACAATATTTCTATAACTTTTTAAAATGCTACCGACGGCTGTGCAAGAAACCCTCATTTGTGCAAGAAACCCTCATTAACAATTTTTTTAATGTTATGATAATATAGATTATCATTTAATTAGGATAGTTACTTATATTATTTTTTAAATATTATTATGGTTAGATTATGTATTATTTAATTAATTAGATTAGTAAATAATCTGGATTTTGCTGAACTTTCTAGCTTTGAAATATCCAGGACAATTTAGACAGATATACCATTTTAGGAGTTTTCATCATATTAGATGCTTAACTTTCTACTTTTAAAATATTAATATAATATAATTGATAGTTTAATATTATAATACAAATGTTGGTATAATTTGGTTAGATATATAGTTATGACTACTGTTCATAATATTGTGTGGGAACTGTGAAGTGAGCAGCAAAGTTCGCACTTGTTCGCTGCTCATTTTCTCATGTAATATGATTGAGTAAAATATTAAAGGTGGGGGTAACACACATAGAGTAAGGTGTGCTAGCCTCACCTCAGCCATCCGATCCACCTGCTAGTCGTCCGATCCACCTGCCAACCCTCCGATCTTTGATCGGACAGACAAGGGGCTAACCCGCCTTACTCTAGATGCGTTACCCCCACCTAAATATTTCTCATGATTGAGGTGGAGGCTCAACCTCTACTTTGTCGTAGGGATTGTCGTTATTGCCCTTAACCTGATCGCTTGATGCCCGACAATTGGCCCTAGAAGAGCGACTCGGTTGAATTTGGAGAATTATCAAAGTGCCATGAAGTGATTTGATTGAAGGGTGTATCTTCCATAGTTCTCAATTGAGTCTAATGCGACTTCCGCATTTGTCGACGACAACCAAACCATTTTTGGTTTGCGACAATGGATGACGCCATCCTAAAAAAACTGCGCCTCCGAGTCAGGGCGTTAAGCCCAACATAGGGATGCGCAAGATTGTTTTGGCCCTGGTTCAAAACGATTCGGTTCACACTCTGATCGACTGTGGTAGTTCCATTAATAGGCTACGGACAGGGGCGGATTCAGAGGGGGGCCAAAGGGACACTGACACCTCCATTTTTACGATTTGTTATAAGCAGGTCAAAATTTGGCTATTTGTAGATTAAATTTAGTTACGTAAACCAATTTTTGTTATTCGCAGACTAGACACAACTATGTTCACCCGCAAAATTAATTTCCAATCTATGACCCGCGGTCCGCCTGCTCACCCCTGCTCAATGTAACATTTTTTGAACTATTGTGTTTATAAATTTTTAATGTGCGCCAACATTTATAATTTTCTGAATCCGTCACTGACTGCAAAAACATTTTGATTGATCGCGAAAGTACTATCACAGCCCTAATTAGATGACAAACATCTTTGTAGAGGAGGCAAAGCCTTTCTCCTTCTTCAAAATTAAGCTAATAAACCAAAACAAAAGACAAAAAAACTGACTTTTACAAATAAGGCAAGGGCAGAATTGTCCTCACATAAAAAAGTCAAGGTAAAACCTTCTCATCTTTACCCCTCAGTTACGAGGACTTTATCGTCATTTCACACACTGCGTGCACCAGAGGAAGACAGAGGTTGCAGGAGGAGGAGACCAGAGATTCCACTTCCCTGAGTTCCCTCCTTAAAAGCCTTCGAATCATCTCCGAGCTCAAGAAAATAATACAGAGATAAGATAGAGGTAGAAAGAGAAAACAAGGGAAACCGCTTCTCTCTCTGTCTCTCTCTCTCTCTCTCATCCTTCTTCAGAGCTCTTCTACTCTGTTTTGCTCTGCTTCACCAACACTTGCTAGCTGTTGAGTTCTACTGATGGGATTGGGCTCCCTTTTCTCGGAGTGCTTCTTCCATGCCTCCGTTATCATGGTCACCAGCTTCTTCCGCCATAAGCTGTGAAGGAGAAACGAAGGGGAGATAGAAGAAGCCATGGCTGTCTGATCTGATTGGGCTTTGAAAGAAGAATACCCAGTAGATCTTGAAGGTTTTCTCAAGCTAAACAAAAAAGGGATCTTTCACTTCTTGGCGCAGCTGAATCTGGATAAGATAAAGCGAGTAGAGATGTCGGAAAGAAGAATTCAGGGGGGTTCTAAAGTCGCCGTTTTGCTGCAGAAAGAAGGGATCTCGCCGGAGACCATTGAGGCCCTACTTGGTTCGAGCTCCGGTGAATTCCATGGTAAACTCTCTCTCTCTCTCTCTCTCTCTCTCTCTCTCTCTCTCTCTCTTCATTGGAGAAATTTGAGGTTCCATGATTTTTTTTTCCTTTGATTTTTCTTTCTGGAATGGTTGCTTGCTGATCTATATCTGAGCTTATCTTATGATTCGACAACTTCTTTCTTGATCATCTTCAATTACTACTGAATTGATTTCAACATTTGTGAGGAAGATCAAATTTTGAATATATGATGTGTTTTCAGTTGCAGGGTTTGTTCGGGTAGACGGAATCTGAATCGAGCCACTGAATTGGAATTGGGGTTCAATTCCAGTAAAAATTGACCTCCAATTCTAATTACAGTGCCTCAATTCCATTTGTGATTTGAAATTTCCTGCGTTTATAGTTGTTTTTATTTCATTCGTGGGACGTGATTATGATGTATGTCATATATAGATGGAAGATTGAGTCTCCGTTTGGCCGGGTGTGACGAGTTTAGACAAAAACGCCACCATCATAGAATGTATGTTTGGCATAACAACGGTTATGCCCGCAACCAAGAAAACAAAACTAGTTTTAAACATAAAAGTGAATGAAATTCTTTAGGTGAGATCTGGTGTTCACGAACGTCGGTTCATAACCACCACGTTCAGCACCGCTACTGCTGTGTCAAACGGAGCCTAAATCACGGTGAAACTACCAAAATACTATCAAAAAATTTGTGTGCCCATCAACTCCACTCCTCAGTATTCCTTATCCCAATTACACTCAGATGATTGGCCTCAATAGACTTGCTCTACTAGGGAGCTTCACTTTCTCATTATTCCATTAATGAAATAGATTTTTGGTTGGTTTGTGAAGAAAATGAAATGAAATTCAGCAATTCATCCGCTGAATCTATGGGCGGTGGAGAAATAACTCCGGTGAAGGATGATTTCGGACGAAGAAAATCTGTGGGCGATGGCGAGAGAGTCGAGGGCTCCTGTGAGGTTTTCGTCGGCTGAGTGAGTAGATAAAAAGAGAGAAAAAACGCTACTAATAACCAATTCGGTCTAACCCGAAGGCGCGCCCGAACCACGCCTTGCACTTCGGGTGAGGCGTGCTTGTACACAGCGCACTGGCTCACGCCAGACTCTGCTGGGCAGAGGCGGGGCAAGGTGCGCCCTATGTGGCCAGCGCCTGAGCCGCGTCTTTAATAATGTAGCCGTTGATGATGAATCTACAACATTTGAGCTTTTCAAAAAAGTTTCCATTTTCTCTTGAGGTGCATTCATTCATCCTAAACCAGCATTACTTAGATTCATTCATCTGGAGACAACATTTATGATCTAACCACCATCCTTAGCTTCAACATTTGGCTTGATTTCATTCCCACACACAAATTTAAACCTATTATGCTCTTTTAATAAAAAAAGAAAAAAAAAAGAAAAAACAACTGAGTAGCTATTCTTATTATTTCAGCTTCAAGATCTATGATGAACTTCGAAGATGCTTCTTCGAATAAAATCAACCATCCCTATTACCGTCAGCTCATCAGCGAAGATGTTGCCGACGAAGAACTCGATGACTACCTCCATCAGCCGGAGAAGAAGCGGCGGCTCGCGGCCGACAAGGTTCTGTATTTAGAGCGAAGTTTCGATGTCGAGAATAAGCTCGACCCGGAACGAAAAATCCAGCTGGCGAAAGAGCTTGACTTGCAGCCCAGACAGGTGGCGATCTGGTTTCAGAATCGCCGCGCTCGGTGGAAGACGAAGCAGCTGGAGAAGGACTATGAGGCTCTGAAAGCAAACTACAACTCTCTTCAGGCTGAATATGAGAACCTCCTTGAAGAGAAGGAGAAGCTGCAATCAGAGGTATGCTATATTCATCACTACCTCTCTTTGTTTATTTTTTCTTTTAAATTGGACTTTTATTATTTTGGTTTTAGCCTTTTAAACTACTCATGAAAATTTCTTGCAGCTTGAGATTTTTTTTGTCTTCAATCCTTAATGCTCAACTATTTTAGCATATAGAATATCTTGGCACAAATTTTCTTCTTAAGAAAGTAAATGACATAATGCACTCTCGAAATGTAGGGTTTTGACAAAATGCACCCCAAATTGTTAAATTTGGCAAAATGCACCCCTCAATTAGAAAAAGAGTGGGGGGGGGGGGTGCATTTTGCCGGTCTTTTTCAAATTGGGGAGTGCATTTTGCCAAATTTAACAAATTAGAGTGCATTTTGCCAAAACCCTACATTTCAGGGGTGCATCCTGCCAATTACCCCATTTTGGGGGTACAAAACTCATATTATCATGTATTTTATATAGAAAATGATAATAACCTGGCTATCCTTCAAAAATAGTTATGCTCGCAGGATCGAAATTTTACTTGTGCCCCGCAAATTCTACAATGTTTTTGAATAAACCCGGCTACTTGAATGATTTCTAATGCTTATTTCTATCATTTATGCCTCTGTTTTGTTTTCCTTCATACAGTTTACATCAGAAACAACATTTCTTTCTGGCAACAAAACCCAATTAATGTGTCATTTCAATCCTTCTCTCATAGGCAAATCACCTAACAAACAAGCTTCTCTTCAAAGGCACTGCCACCACCACCAATGATTCTATCAAACTCGAAGAATCAACACCGCCGTTGCCAACCCCGGAGCTAAATCCAACCAAATCGGCGAACTTTGACGAACGGTCAATTTCAAGATTCAAACAAGAAGATCTGAGCTCGGCCAACAGCGTCGTCATCGACTCTGAGAGCCCTCGTTGCGCCGAAGAAGTTGGCCGCCACCTACCCCTCGAGCCCGCTGTTTCCTCCAATGTTTTTGAACCCGATCAGTCGGACATCTCGCACACCGAGGATGACGAAGAGGTCAGAGATTACAACTTCGTAAGACTCGGGGATGGTTCGAATGACTACGGATTTCCGGTGGATGATCAAGCTTTCTTGCTATGGCCTTACTAAAAAAACTTCATGTTCATGTGTAATTATGTATGTATTTTTGGGAGATGTCAATGTTTTTCTATGTCATGGTGTGAGGAATAAATAGGGTCAATTAGAAGTCAGACATCCAGTGGATTTTGCAAAGAAAATTTTCAAAATTTAGTGAATGTTGAAGGCTGCTCTTTGGCTGGTGAGTCTTTTTTTATTGTGAAGGAGTGAATAGAAGTTTTTGAATGTAACAAGTAATCATTGGTCAATGTAATTTTGATTTCTGTCCCAATTGTTACCAGTAATTCAGTTTGGATTCAAGTTCTGTGTGGTGATGTAATGGCTAATGGTGACAAAATGAGAAATGGCTGACTCACAACAGCGAGGTGATACGACTTCTTTAAGCGTGTTATTGTTGAGTTGGATTCCCCGACTTGCCAACTTCTCATCCTTCTTATTGCTTTTAAATCTCAAGTAGACTTCTAACTTTGTAATATTTGTAGTAGCAGGTTTCCCCTTTGCCTTTGTGACTTCCTCTCTCTTTTGACAACTTATATCTTTTTTAGGAGTCCTTTTTGTCCATAAATGTTGAGGGTTGTTGGATTCTTCCTCTTTCTGATAAAATCACATTCATTTTGATCGTAGGATCACACGACTCTTTGCCATTTCAAAGTTGGTTGGTGGGCATCATTGGAGTATTGTAGTTTTTGTAGTTTGCTCATCTCTCTTTTTGGTATGTGGGGAGATATTTTGTTGTATCATGCAATTCTTCTTCTATTTGCAGGAGGAGAAGATACTTTTGGCTTCTTGACAGTGAGTTTGCTATGGCTGGTGTTGTAAATCTATTTGCTGGCTGATGATTGGCAACTTTCGAGTTATATACTCATATTTGGTCTTACAATAAACCTTTTTTGGCATTGTAAGTGAGTCAAATTTGTCATGCCCTGTGAAAGTTGACTATATTCCTATCCCTTATAAATATCAAGTGGTACAACCTAACACATCTTGTTGAAGTAGTTGTAGGTGATCACAAAGCATAGAAGGCATTGTTCTTTTGCTCAAACTTACATCAAAATGTTTCATTTCATCTGGGAGAAGACACATCTTTCTCAACAATGTCTTTGTCATTTGATCTAATAGTGTTTCGTTAGATAGGAATGGATAAATACTGATAACTCTCGGATAGCGTATTAGATCAGAAAGATTCCAAACCATCGTTGGCGATGAATAAACTAATTCATAGTGTTTTTTTTTTTTGCATATTCTTGATGAATCGACGTTTATGTCTAGATATCAGAGGATTTGTTTGAGAAGCAATAAGCTCATTTGACATCTCTTCATCTGCAAAGAATTCTCAACGTGAAAACACAGGAACTCTACTATGACCTAATGGAGAGTTTGCGTTATCATTAATATAGAAGATTAGTTTGCCCCTTGAAATTATGATATAATTTTACAGAAATTGTGGAACTATATCATAACGGTACCTCGTGAGTACAATATGGTTCGAGACGAACTATGCGGAAGATGGTGGGATTGTGATATATCCTGGCTTTAATGAGGTTGTCGGACATAGGGGTTCCCAAGGAACTAAAGGTAGAAAAAATAGATATATATATTTTTTTCACATTCTTCAAAGATGACATACTTCAAATACAAAATAAGTTTATGATAAACAAAATCAAATTAAAATTGAAATACGGTTTATTAGGCTATAAGTAATAGTTTAGAATTGCCTTATGAAAACAATTGATGGAATCTGGTTTTGAAATTTGCAACTCAAGGGGAGTACAACTAGGATAAGGACATATCAAGATTATTTTCTAGGGCACCTCAAGAAAATGGTAAAATTGTGAGGTTTAACTAAAAATGTGGTTTACTAAGCCAAACCAAACAATACCACACAAATTATGAATTGGGTCATATGCCGCATGAGCACATAATAGGAGGCTTTGAGGGTAGTTTGAGGAGAGTGAGTCCACTTTCTTCTAGAATGATTATTAGAATATAAAATTAAGTCTCTAATTTATTGTTCTATACATGAAGTGTAATGATCTAGCCTATAACATTTGAGATATAGTTCGTTTTGGATCAACATGACTCGTGCTAAGTTAACTCTCCAATGTTATTTTTAGGTGACCTACGAATACTTTACAATGCATAGATGGCTCATTCAGGAATTACTTACACATGAGCATGCTTAACTTTGGAGTTAATAACTGCATTCAGTCACATGCTCTATAAGTGTGTCCTTGATATTCGGGTTCTTAACTATCATATAATACTCTTAAATTTTTCCTACAATTTTGATACGATATTTTCTTGCACTCATTTTTCACTTAAAATTTTATCATTCTTGAAGCATTCTAGGTGGCACTCCTTGTCACAAAAGATTAGTAATTGTTCGGTTTATTTTTTTGAGTAGAATTGCAAAGTGAACCAACCTTATGTGGTTCCAAAAATCTTGAATCGAACCGAACAACGCTTGAAACCGAAGTGAACGATTCGGTTTTGTTATACCACCCGTGAAGGGCTTGGGGTGCGTCTAAAGGAAGCTCCACTAAAGAGATATGGGGTCAGCAGTCAACACGCAAACGCTCGAATCGAAGAAACCGAGCCCGCCATTTCCGCCGACAACCGCCAGAAACAGAGCGCGCGGAGAACAAACCGCAAGCGCGTACGCTACCGCACACACGGTAGCGCGCGGGAAGCGCCCCCCGTCGTGGGGGAACGGCCCCGCCGCACCTCCCTCGGGGTGCGGCTCGCGCGGAGCCGCACCCCTCAAGGGGTGCGGCCAAGCCGCACCCCTCCAGGGGGTGCGGCCCAGCCGCACCCCTCAAGGGGGTGCGGCCCAGCCGCACCCCTCCACGGGGTGCGGCCAAGCCGCACCCCCCTTGAGGGTGCGGCCCAGCCGCACCCCTCCAGGGGTGCGGCTAGCCGCACCCCTCCAGGGGGTGCGGGGGTGCGGGGGTGCGGCCAAGCCGCACCCCCCCTTGAGGGCCGCGGTGCGGCCCAGCCGCACCCCCCTTGAGGGGTGCAGCCGGCCCAGCCGCACCCCTTGTGGGGTGCGGCCCGGCCGCACCCCCCCGGGGTGCGGCTCCGCCGCACCGCCCATAGGGTGCGGTCCGGCCCCCTCCCCTCGCCTTTT
This sequence comes from Dactylorhiza incarnata, assembly GCA_033032865.1. Classification (NCBI taxonomy): domain Eukaryota; kingdom Viridiplantae; phylum Streptophyta; class Magnoliopsida; order Asparagales; family Orchidaceae; genus Dactylorhiza; species Dactylorhiza incarnata. The sequence goes on from JAWHQI010000170.1 coordinate 4,018,780, forward strand.
TCCGCAGGGGAGCTCGCAAGGGGCCCTGCCGCAGTCGCGCCCCCTCGTCAGGTGCGTCAGATCCCAATTTCTATTTGGGGGACAACTCCCCGCCCCACCGTTCGCTCAGAACGCCTCCGCGCTAACGCGCGCTCAGAACGCTTCTAGGCGCGCTCAGAACGCCTCTACGCTCGAGCGCTCAGAACGCCTCCAAGCGCATTCAGAACGCCTCCGCGCTTACGCGCGCTCAGAACGCCTCCAAGCGCGTTCAAAGCACTTCCATGTTCGTTGCACGCTCAGAACACTTTAGCGCTCGCGCGCGCTCAAAACGCTTCCGAACACATTCGGGAGCGTTCTCAATTTTTGTCTTTCAGGCTTCTCACTTTTTGTCTTTCCGACTGTCTCACTTTTCGTCTTTCAGGCTTCTCACTTTTTGTCTTTCAGGCTTCTCACTTTTTGTCTTTCAGGCTTCTCACTTTTTGTCTTTCAGGCTTCTCACTTTTCAGGAACGGCCAGTCGCCTTTTTCGCCTCCAACAGAACTGTCTGAACTGCCCGAGCCGCCCAGGCTGCCCGAAGGGCAAGGTGGTCATTTACGAAAAATGGCGATCCGTGTGCCCCAAATCGGAAAATATGATTCGTCCACCAAGCATTTATGGAAACTGCAAACGGCAAAATTACCGGACCGCCCCGGCCAAAGCTATAAAAGGAGCCCCAAGGCTTCATTTGAAAGGACTTTGACTTCTGGACCTGGGAGAGCTCCTTGCAGACTTTTGCGGAATTCTCCTTCGGTGCTTGAAGATTTCCTTTCCGGACTTGAAGATTTCCTTCATCCCGAAAGGCGACGCAGCAGCTCACTTTTGTTCCCCGGAGCAGCTCACTTTTGTTCCCAGGAGCAGCTCACTTTTGTTCCCCGGAGCAGCTCACTTTTGTTCTCCACCTTTCTCAGAAGGAGAAAAGGACTTAGTTTTTTCCAAGAGGCGGCCTGTCGCCTTCGGATCTCTCTATCTCTCTACTACTATAACGAGTTGCGGTCTGTCGCACTCGAGTTCTAAGTCTCACTTTGTAACCCCCCTGAAGATAGTGGAATTTGGTCGGCACAGCTCCGACCACGTGGTTTTTTACCCTTTTCGGGTTTTCCACGCTAAAAAGTCCCAGTGCAATCAACGAATCTCTAATTGACTGTTTGCGCGCTTAGTTCGCTCACGAGCTAAGGTGGTTCAAGTGAACCGGTCTACCAAGAGCCCTAAGCGTTCCGCAACAGTTTGGCGCCGTCTGTGGGAACATTCCCAAAACTCTTTGAAGGCCAACTGCGATGGCAAGAAAGAGTGCTCGCACTACTGAAGGATCAATCCCGGAAGGGCGCGTCGACCCAGCTCCCTCCCACTCGCTTATCAATGCGCCTCCTGCGGAAGGCGCAGTGTCTGCGCCCGCAGCAGGATTGGAAGGGCGCATGCGGCAGATTGAAGAACAGCAAGCCGAGGTGTTGGCTCTCGTGAGGAATCTCGGGGCTCCTCAAGCTCCGAATCAGCCACCGGCTCCGAACGCGCCACCACCCCCAGTTCTGAATCATGCTCCGAACCAAGAAGCCATTCAGGAGGACGAGGCCTCAGAAGGATTCTCCAATGCGGCGAGTTCCGCTCACCTTGCCCCACCAGCTGGAGGCCCAGAGGATGACCACCGTCGCCATCATCCCAGAAGAGCTGCCCCTGAGCGAGCAACGGAAAGAACTACGCGAGAAGAAATACGCGATATGATAGAGGAGGAATACGCTCAAGCAGGGCGACGCGCCACACTCGCCCGCCGTCCCGCGCATCAGGGCTATCGCCTCAAGTCTTGGCCCATCCAGTTCCAAACGGGTTCAAGCTTCCCAACATCGAAACATTTGACGGGACGGACGACTCATTGGAACATGTCAATCACTTCACCACCATCATGAGGATTTACAGCGCCCCTGATCAGCTCCTCTGTCAGGTGTTCCCGGCAACCTTGAAGGGGCAAGCGCGCACTTGGTTCCACTCCCTGCCGAATGGGGCTATCAACAACTTCGCAGAAATGGCGCAGCAGTTCGTGGACCAATTCATCGCCAACCGCAGAATTGTCCGAGATCCCTCCCATCTCTCAGGGATCCGCCAAAACGACGGAGAAACACTCAAAGATTTCTTCCGACGCTTCACTACGGAGGCTCGACAGATCCCAGGAGTCGATCCCGAGCTCTTACGGGGAGTCTTCCTTGGAGGACTCCGCCCAAGTGGTTTTTACTCAGCTCTAATGAGAGAGATCGTACCAAGCTACCCTGACCTCGTTCAGCGAGTCGAGGCCCAGATAGCAGCAGATGAGGCAATTGAAGCGCACCGCCAGCAGTTCGAGGGGAGCTCGAAGAGGAAGAAAGAGGAGACGCTGCCGCAGACAACTCCCAATAAGAAAAGCAAGCATTACGACAACTCCAGCCGAGACCGAGGATCTCGCCAACATCAGGACTACACTCCCCTGAACACTACCAGGACTAACGTACTGTACGCAATCAAAGACAACCAGACGCTCCGCAAGCCCAGACCCCTCGCTAAAAACTCAGGAGACCAGACAAAATATTGTGAGTTCCATCGTGGACAAGGACATGACACGGAAAATTGCTCCAAGCTTAAGGATGAAATCGAGCAACTCGTCAAACAAGGCCTACTGGGGAAATTCCTACGAGACTAGGCGACTATTCGGCTAGCAGGAGATCAGCTAGCGGCTTGTCAGGAAGGACCAGGAGCAACCCTTAAGGCATTCATCCCAGGAGAAAGCTTCATACCCATCAGCGGGGCTCTACCAGCGCCGCTGAAATATTCTGTCAACTTTGTTTCTATCAACTTTATTTCTGAAGAAATTGCGTAAATTATCACTACGACTAAGAGTTTTTAAAGTTCTATTTCACGCATATCATATCTTGCGCCATCGAAACTACGTAAAGACGTCCACTCGCTAATGAGCAGCACCTGCCTCCAGGCAGTGCGCTAATGAACAGCAATTGCCTCCGGGCAGTGCGCTAATGAACAGCAATTGCCTCCGGGCAGTGCGCTAATGAACAGCAATTGCCTCAGGGCAGTGCGCTAATGAACAGCAATTGCCTCCGGGCAGTGCGCTAATGAACAGCAATTGCCTCCGGGCAGTGCGCTAATGAACAGCAATTGCCTCCGGGCAGTGCGCTAATGAACAGCAATTGTCTCCGGACAGTGCGCTAATGAACAGCAATTGCCTCGGGGCAGTGCGCTAATGAACAGCAATTGCCTCCCGGCAGTGCGCTAATGAATAGCAGTTGCCTCCGGGCAGTGCGCTAATTAACAGTAATTGCCTCCGGGCAGTGCGCTAATGAACAGCAATTGCCTCTGGGCAGTGCGATAATGAACAGCAACTGCCTCCGGGCAGTGCGATAATGAACAGCAACTGCCTCCGGGCAGTGCGATAATGAACAGCAACTGCCTCCGGGCAGTGCGATAATGAACAGCAACTGCCTCCGGGCAGCGCGCTCACAACAATCTCTCACTGTCGTCGATTGAAGGTTCGCCCTTCTCCACCGCAGTAAGGTCCCGACGTCATAAGTATCTGCCCCTCCTACGTTCTTCCACGGTTTGAATACATATGCTCTTCACCGCCCAAACCTATCTTTTATTATGTAAAAAGCCGCGAGCTCAGACTCGCGCGGGCTAATTTTCTATTATGTAAAAGCCGCGAGCACAGACTCGTGCAAGCTGAATTTCCATTATATAAAAGCCGCGGGCTCAGAACCGCGCAAGTTCATCTGTTATTTTGCAGAAAGCACTCAACCTATACGAATATCGATGCTAGGCATCAGGCCAGCAACAATCTCAGAGAACCAGCGCCCTTCGCCGGCCATCTTAAAGCGTCTTCCCTCAATCAACACTTTGTCGGCAACCAGGGCAGCAGGACCATCAAAGGACTATCAGGTCACGGCACAGGGCGAGGAACGCCTGACCAGAACAAAGGAACAGAGTCAACCACGCTTACCCCCGACGGCAACTCCTACCCAAGGCACCACCAAAAAAATTAAAACCTCTGAACTCCTCGCACCGAAACTCGGACTCCGAAGGTTTGATGGGCTTATGTTATACCACCCGTGAAGGGCTTGGGGTGCGTCTAAAGGAAGCTCCACTAAAGAGATATGGGGTCAGCAGTCAACACGCAATCGCTCGAATCGAAGAAACCGAGCCCGCCATTTCCGCCGACAACCGCCAGAAACAGAGCGCGCGGAGAACAAACCGCAAGCGCGTACGCTACCGCACACACGGTAGCGCGCGGGAAGCGCCCCCCGTCGTGGGGGAACGGCCCCGCCACACCTCCCTCGGGGTGCGGCTCGCGCGGAGCCGCACCCCTCAAGGGGTGCGGCCAAGCCGCACCCCTCCAGGGGGTGCGGCCCAGCCGCACACCTCCAGGGGGTGCGGCCAAGCCGCACCCCCCTTGAGGGTGCGGCCCAGCCGCACCCCTCAAGGGGGTACGGGGGTGCGGCCAAGCCGCACCCCCCTTGAGGGTGCGGCCCGGCCGCACCCCCCTTGAGGGTGCGGCCCGGCCGCACCCCCCTTGAGGGTGCGGCCCGGCCGCACCCCCCTTGAGGGTGCGGCCCGGCCGCACCCCCCTTGAGGGTGCGGCCCGGCCGCACCCCCCTTAAGGGTGCGGCCCGGCCGCACCCCCCCGGGGTGCGGCTCCGCCGCACCCGGCCGCACCCCTCAAGAGGTGCGGCCCGGCCGCACCCCTTGTGGGGTGCGGCCCGGCTGCACCCCTTGTGGGGTGCGGCCCGGCCGCACCCCCCCGGGGTGCGGCTCCGCCGCACCGCCCATAGGGTGCGGTCCGGCCCCCTCCCCTCGCCTTTTTCCGCAGGGGAGCTCGCAAGGGGCCCTGCCGCAGTCGCGCCCCTTGTCAGGTGCGTCAGATCCCAATTTCTATTTGGGGGACAACTCCCCGCCCCACCGTTCGCTCAGAACGCCTCCGCGCTAACGCGCGCTCAGAACGCCTCTACGCTCGCGCGCGCTCAGAACGCCTTCAAGCGCATTCAGAACGCCTTCAAGCGCATTCAGAACGCCTCCGCGCTTACGCGCGCTCAGAACGCCTCCAAGCGCGTTCAAAACACTTCCATGTTCGTTGCACGCTCAGAACACTTTAGCGCTCGCGCGCGCTCAGAACGCTTCCGAACACATTCGGGAGCGTTCTCAATTTTTGTCTTTCAGGCTTCTCACTTTTTGTCTTTCCGACTGTCTCACTTTTCGTCTTTCAGGCTTCTCACTTTTTGTCTTTCAGGCTTCTCACTTTTTGTCTTTCAGGCTTCTCACTTTTCAGGAACGGTCAGTCGCCTTTTTCGCCTCCAACAGAACTGCCCGAGCCGCCCAGGCTGCCCGAAGGGCAAGGTGGTCATTTACGAAAAATGGCGATCCGTGTGCCCCAAATCGGAAAATATGATTCGTCCACCAAACATTTATGGAAACTGCAAACGGCAAAATTACCGGACCGCCCCCGCCAAAGCTATAAAAGGAGCCCCAAGGCTTCATTTGAAAGGACTTTGACTTCTGGACCTGGGAGAGCTCCTTGCAGACTTTTGCGGAATTCTCCTTCGGTGCTTGAAGATTTCCTTTCCGAACTTGAAGATTTCCTTCATCCCGAAAGGCGACGCAGCAGCTCACTTTTGTTCCCCGGAGCAGCTCACTTTTGTTCCCCGGAGCAGCTCACTTTTGTTCCCCGGAGCAGCTCACTTTTGTTCTCCATCTTTCTCAGAAGGAGAAAAGGACTTAGTTTTTCCAAGAGGCGGTCTGTCGCCTTCGGATCTCTCTATCTCTCTACTACTGTAACGAGTTGCGGCCTGTCGCACTCGAGTTCTAAGTCTCACTTTGTAACCCCCCTGAAGATAGTGGAATTTGGTCGGCACAGCTCCGACCACGTGGTTTTTTACCCTTTCCGGGTTTTCCACGCTAAAAAGTCTCAGTGCAATCAACGAATCTCTAATTGACTGTTTGCGCGCTTAGTTCGCTCACGAGCTAAGGTGGTTCAAGTGAACCGGTCTACCAAGAGCCCTAAGCGTTCCGCAACAGGTTTAGTTCAATTTGAGTGATTTACAAAATAGAAATAGAAATACAATATAGGAGAAAACGATACAAAATAATATATATTATATTAGCAAACAATGAACCAAAATACCAACTAAGATATATGATAATAAGATATTAATTTTTTATGCTTAAACATTCTAATTAAAGATAAGATATTAAGCCATAAACGGCTAAACAAGCCTAAATCATTTATCATTAGAGATATTTAAAAATTTATAATGTAATATCTTTACAATTCGGTACGGTTTGATTTAACATAAAAACTATGAACAGAATCATGCGATTTTTCAAAATTTGAAACTATAATCAAATCGCAGCCTACGAAAACTGAACCGAACCGTTCAGTTAGATTAGATCTGGCATTTCAGTTGGTTTTTATTTAGACCCCTATATAAATTTATCTCTACTCTAAAATATACATTGATGTCATTTAATTATTTAAACATTTCGTGAATTTGAGCACGAATTTTAAATACGACTATATTTCTTAATTCCAGGATTTAGTGGTGCTAAGTGCAATTTGGTCATATCTAACGTAATTATAAGAACTATAATAAATGGCGTGGTTCATTCATTCAGTTGGCGCAATTACAGAAATAACCTCCCCACTTGCACCTTCGAGAAGAAGAAAAATCTATGTAATTACCCATATGCCCTTCCCAAGACGACGGCATGTCCCAATTAGCCGGCATCCAATCAGAACCCTCCAGGTCTCAGCCGTCCTTTCACATCAAAGGGGCCACCGCGCTGCTGTTTTGGTTATTCCACTCCGCCAGCACAAGTTAACTAATCCTATCCAGCGACGTGTCGTTCTATAGGCCAGGTGTCGATTTCCAGCTGGCCTCCTAGTGTCATCCCCCATACCGCCACGGAAGCAGATGCGGGCGTGACCACGGCACCAGGTCCGTGGGCCCACCACCAGTTGCCGCCTTGGCAGGCTGTGGACTAACTTCAGTCTTGGCCCCAGCCAAGTTAGATTCCTCCGGCCCATCGCTTTCTGGTGGGCCCCGCCCACGTTTCGTGGCATGTACGGTGGGACAGCTGCGCACGTGCGATGCGTGCGATGCGTGCGATGCGTGCGATGGAGATATAGCCGGTTCGAGACTAACCTTTAATTACGTAATTAGCGCGTGGAAACAAACCACTTAGATAAAAATAGTACATCTATTTTGGATACTAGCACACCAAATTGAAAAATAATACATATTATTTTTAATTCTCGGCGCGCACCCCGCCCCGCTGTTTCTCTCCCACGCAACCCCTCTTCCCGGAAAACCCTAGCGCCGCCCGCCGTTCTCTTCCTCGAAGAAGGACGAGCCCAACGCCGCCGGCCATACACCGTTTTATTCCTCCTGCCCGACGCCACCTGGAAACCCTAGCGTCGTCGTTCTCTTGCTCGAAGTCTGACGAGACCGACGTCGCTGACCATACGCCGTTTTCGGGACAATGTGTTTTTCGTTTTTATCCTTATATAATTGGAGCTGATTTCTCTTATCACAACACAAAATTAAGACCTAATACTGCTTGATGTTATTATTAAGCTCATTTGGATTTAATACCTGTTAGACTTTACACTCATCTGCATGAAATTTGATGCTCTTAGCTTGGCTTTGACAAAGAAAATGCTCATTCTTGCTCAAATTCCCTCTCTAGGATGAAGATGTCTGACCTTATACTCGAAAATGACTAATAATGAGGGAATGCTCAAATATTTGGAGATGCAGGACGATTAGAGTTTTATGTTATGTTTTTTTTTCTTAATGTTTTGGTTGGTTTGTATTTTGTTTTTGTTTTGTTGGGTTAATGTTTTCATCAATACTTTAAATTTTAGCAATTGTTATAAGCACACCAGTATTGGCTATTCGCACACCAAATTTTATGAGTTATTACGCGTTTTTGGAAAATACGTTTTGTAAATGTATTTTTAGGAAAAGTGTTCAACACGAAAATTGTAGATCTCGTCTAGATCTACAACTTTCGTGTTGAACACTTTTCATAAAAATGCACTCACAAGGCGTATTGTCGTCCTGATCGTAACTATAGCGAATTTTTGAAAATACGCCTTGTACATGCATTTTTAGGAAAAGTGTTCAACACGAAAGTTGTAGATGTACAACCCGTATTCGCCGAGTGGGCCCCCCCAGCCAACTGGCGAAACCTGGGTCGTCCGGATCATTCGCCGGGTCACTCGCCCAGGCTAAGGAAGGTAAAAATGCCCCCGGGTTGGTGGGGGTAAGCTGTAGGAGAGAAGGCGCTAGGCGAGTGGTGCCCTCACGGACCACTCGCCCAGAAGCGTGGGCATTCGCCCAGCCAGGCGGGTGCCCAGCGAATGGTGCCCTCACGGACCATTCGCCCAAAGGGCTGTGAGGGGAAAATGACCATAATACCCCTGGTGGGCTGCAAATAGCCCTTCGGAACAGCGGAGTTAGGCTGTTAGCAGACCAATTTGGGGTGCGGTTAGTAAAATTAAAAGGCGAATTCAGGCTATTTACAGACCAGCCTAGGAAAACTATAAATAGACCCTTAAGGGCACCTTGGAGGAGATCCGATTTTAGAGAATCCTCTCCTCTAGGCTAGTTTTGGTTGGCAGCCAGTGCCCTCCAAGGTGCCCGGTTGAGCTTTGGTTTGGGAGGGGAAGCTCTCTAAGATCTTCCGGGTGTGTGGCGGGACCTCCTCGCTTCAGCCTTGGGTCTATTCCGTTTCCAGCATCCACCGTCAAGAGAGTCCAGTGAGGGAGAAATAAGCATCGGCTACACCCCCAGTGGGTCCGAACTCAAGAGACCAGTTGCTGGTTTCAACATTTTTGGTGCGGTGAGCGTGGACCGTAGCCGGTGAAAGAAAATCCCAAGCTAGTTTCGATGACGGGAGATGGAGGAAATGGTTCTGACTCAGGTCACTCGCAGCCACCAGCGGCAGGGGAGTGGCTGGAGATGTTTGAGAAGTTCAAGCGAGAGGTTCTGCAGACAGTTCTCGCGGCAAGGAGCGAGTGCGAGACCCCGGCGGTCCCAGTGGTCCCGCCTTTGTAGATCGGCGAGAACGCACCGGGGCAGCGGCCGGGGAAGGAGGTGCCAGCAGAAGGAAGTGCGCGAGATCTCCCCGGACGACAGCTGTTCAGCAGTCCGGCGAGTGCTGAGATGTGTGAGTTGGTCCCGCGCGAGAGGACCACTCGCCGAGCAGGGGAAGGGAGCCCCTTTTGCGAGATGATCCTCTCGGCCCCAGTGCCAGAAGGGTTTCGTGGGCCGGAGATGTCCTACTACACCGGCAAGGAGGATCCAGTTGTGCACCTGCAGTGGTTCGAGGACATGACATCAATCCTTCCCATGTCGGATTCTTTTCAATGCCGACTCTTCGCGACCACCCTAAAGGAGAAAGCAAGGGACTGGTTCCACCAGCTTCCCACAGGTTCCATGTTCCAGAGGTTGGCCCCGAGCAGACCCGCTGTCCAGGCTCTCATCTAGCTGGCAGGTCCGAAGGCTCACTCGGTGGCAGGTTCCATGTTCCAGAGGTTGGCCCCGAGCAGACCCGCTGTCCAGGCTCTCATCTAGCTGGCAGGTCCGAAGGCTCACTCGGTGGCAGGTTCTATGTTCCAGAGGTTGGCCCCGAGCAGACCCGCTGTCCAGGCTCTCATCTAGCTGGCAGGTCCGAAGGCTCACTCGGTGGCAGGTTCTATTTTCCAGAGGTCGGCCCCGAGCAGACCCGCTGTCCAGGCTCTCATCTAGCTGGCAGGTCCGAAGGCTCACTCGGTGGCAGGTTCTATTTTCCAGAGGTCGGCCCCGAGCAGACCCGCTGTCCAGGCTCTCATCTAGCTGGCAGGTCCGAAGGCTCACTCGGTGGCAGGTTCTATGTTCCAGAGGTTGGCCCCGAGCAGACCCGCTGTCCAGGCTCTCATCTAGCTGGCAGGTCCGAAGGCTCACTCGGTGGCAAGTTCTATGTTCCAGAGGTTGGCCCCGAGCAGACCCGCTGTCCAGGCTCTCATCTAGCTGGCAGGTCCGAAGGCTCACTCGGTGGCAGGTTCTAAGTTCTCAAGAGATGATCTCAAGAGCATTCGCATAGACCACGCGCCGGAGAGAGGATCACACCCCACTCTCTTGACTACTTAAGCGAAACCCCGTGATACGCGAATGGTAAGGTTCACTTGGTAGCGAGAGATCGAAGGGGAACGACCGACCTAAGTCATCTTCGAGCATTCGCGGGGTGGCCACGACAGTCGCATCACGACCTAACGTCCTATTGAGCCTAACGAGGTGCGACGGCGAATAAGAAGAATCAACGTCCTAATGAGCCTAACGAGGTATAGCGGCGAATGAGAGGAAAGCTTAGAATGACACAAATTGTAGTCAATATATACATCTTTTAAAGGCACTCGCCCGTTCAAGATTACAGTCAAAATGATAAATGCAAAAAGAGAAAATACAAGAGGCCCTTCTCAAGGATCAGCAGATTTCTCGCTTGAAGATCCGTCGCTCTCGCCAGAGTCTGGGATGAGGGCGTCCTCTCGCGGCTCGACGTGGTCGTCCTCAGGAAAGGGGATTGGAATGTAAAGCTCGGGGACGACTTGGCGAGCGGAAAGGCGTTCGGCTTCCGCCTTCAGGTATCCCGCTCGCCGCAGCACCTGCAGCGCATGCTTGACAGCATTCTGCGCGTTCTCTTGCATCAGCTGCTCCAACTCGTGATGGGGATAAAAATGGCCCCCGCTCCCCGGGTCGAGTGCTGACGCACCAGCCTCTCGCAATCGCTGGACTTCGACTTTGGCCAGACGGATTTCATCCTCAAGGCCGGCCACCCGAGCGCGGAGCATCTCGGCAACCGTGGTATCCTGAAATTAATAACAAGGGTAGTAAGAATAAAGTTGTCAATCGGCAACAAGTCACTCGCGGGAAAGGAGAAAACATATCTCTGCGACAGGGCGGTTGGCGAGAAGAGTCTCCGCAGCCGCCAGCTTAGTCCTAAGCTCCATCGCCTCAGTAGAAGCAACGGACCGGGACTCCTCAACCACCGCCAAGTCCCGCGCCAGTTTGATGCTCCGGCGCGAAGACATGTGCGCGAGCTCGAGCGCCCGCAGCATGGCCCTGGCACTCTCATGAGCGAGAACCTGGGTCGTCTCGGCATCATAGACTTCGGCGTCTTCTCGACCGTAGAGGGCATACGCGATGGCGTAAGCCTCACCGCTGGCGAGATCGCTCTCTATCCACGACGGATGGAGGGTGGAGAACGAGACCCGGTTAGCATTCCTGTCCCACTTCACCAGGGGAGCCCCCGAGGGGTCCCTGTACTTCTCGCCGCTGGGGAAGTTGCGATGGTCCCTGGGAAGAGGGGGCGGCGGCAACGACAGTCCCGCGCGAGGGGTGGTCTATCCTGGCGCACTCGTCCCCAGGGCTTGGATCTGAACATCCGCCCCGGGGGTCTCGTCCGGGACCCCCTTCCCCTTGGCGGAGGGGGGGTTCATGGGCTTCTTGGAAGAGGAAGAGGTCAGCACCGCTGGCTTGCGCTTCTTTCCGCCAGGCTTGGAGGAAGAAGGTTCCTCCCGACAGGCATCCGCGGCGGCCTGTGCGAGAAAGAGGGTAGATCCGGAGGGACGCGGCGGATGAAGGGGGAAGTGGCGCACACCTGCATAATATAACAAATGGTTCTAGCGAATGATGTAAAAATCACAAAGCGAAAGCGAATGAAGTCTCGAACACTTACCCTCGCCCTGCGGAATGGGTGGAAGCGAGTTGACGTTTCGCCGAAGATGGACGAGATCCATCCCGTGCTCCAGGATGTATTGGTGGAGTTTGGCCTCGTGCCCCCCTAGGGTCGGGGGGCGGAAGGTTGACTCCTCCTCCTGCACCGGCGCGAGAAGAGTGTTCCCCAGGTTCCCGCTTACGAAAATAAAGCGGCGAACCCAGTCATGGTTCTTGTTCGGGAGCCCGTAGTGCTTTAGGGGGCTCAGCCCCGAGAAGAACGAGATACCATGGGTGCAACGGAAGGTATAGAGCTTGCGGAAGACGGGCAGCGAGAACTCAATTCCCTCCTCTCGCAGGTAGCTCGCGTACCCCACCAACATAGCGATGGAGTTGGGGTTGAGCTGGCCAGGCACGACCCCGTAGTACCTGAAGGTCTGGCGGAGTTCCGGCCAGATCGGGAGGCGAAACCCCACCTCGAAGTGCTCTAGCGGGATCGCGAGAGCACAAGGCGAGATGGAATTCAGGCGCTCATCCGGCCTGGGCTTTCGCGCCTCGAAACCCGGCGGGACGTAGTCAGCGACGGCAGTCAGGTAGGCCTCCTCAGAGAGGTCGTAGGAATCAAAGACGTGGTTGGCGAATGCGCTGGCGCACTTGGCCCTGCCTTCCGCATCGCCACCCATTTTTGCGAGTAAAGAAGGAAAGAGGAGCAACAGATAAGGAAGAATCACGAGTGCTAGCGCAAGGAAAGAGAGCGGATGGTTAGGTATTTAATACGGTGGTTGAAAGACCTATTTATAGAGGGACTAAACGGCGTTTGGACTTTCGAGACCTCGGGTGTGCGGATAGCCATCGCGCCCTCCCGACACCTCGAAGCCCGAGCCGGTCCCTCTCGCCCATTAATGGCAAATGCCCTATGTCTATTCATTCCGCGGCTACGCAACGAGGTTGGAAGAGCATTCGGCTATAAGTTATCACTCGGCAATACCCAAGCAAAGCTATGAGATACGAAAAACGAATAAAGAAGCATTTGCAAAGCATGGAGAAATTATTACAGGAAAATAACGTTCAACATTCGCAGCATAAAGTAAGAAAAGAAAACAATAAGAGGGGTGGACGTTGGGTAGGTCAGGTCTCCTCCCAGATCCACCGACCTCGCTTTCGCGACCCAGCTTCCATGGGCATTCGCGGGCGGTAATAAGCGAGTATATTGGTGATCTCATGGGAAGCCAGTTGGAGTTGGTCCCGGGCTCGCGCGGCGTGTGTTCCGGGAGACAACTCCCCTCCCTCACCCCCTAGCCGCTCCACCTCCGCGAGAAGATGCGAGTGACTTCGTCGAAGGTCCTTCAACTCACGCGCGACTCTCAGCCGCACGTCGTCCACCTGGCTGGCCACGTTTCGCTGGATGTGGATGAGCTTCCCCAGGACCTCCGAGATCGGATCCTTCAGGGTCGCGTGATCCGAGGAATCACCCAGGAAGTCAGCAAGATCCCCAGGGGAAGGGAGAGGCGAGAGCATTCCCTCTCCCCCCTCGTAGTAGGAGTCGAAGGGGGAGGCTTCTCGATAGCCTGCGGAATCACAACTAGGTTAGTGGTGATAAAGTATGCGAGTACAATAGAGGCGGGTGAGTGAACTGACCTGGGGTGGGGTCCGGGTGACCCGAAGGACGAGACGAATGGGGGTGCGTCCCAAACAGCCAGGCGGGAGGTAAGACCTTTCCCTTTCCTGGACGGTAAGGCTGTGAAGAAGGAGCCGGAGCATCCGCACGGTCATCAGCACGGAGAGGCTGATCCAGCTCTCGCTCAGGGGAGACCCTCCGTTCATTCGCGGTGACAGCGGGGTTCACCTGAGCAGGGGGGCTGGGAGGAATGGAGTCCCGCAGCGGGACGTCAGGGTTGAGGGCTGCGAAAAGGTAATGATTAGTAGCCGACAACATAAAAGGAAAAAGCGAGAAGGTTCACTGTTGAAACCGAAATCTTGAGGACAAGACTTGGTCTCTGTGGAGTTCGGGGTCCCTAAGAAGGGGTGGTCTCACACCTACTTCCCTCGAGCCAACTCTCTAGGCAAGAGCACTTAGATTTGGAAACGGACCAAGAGCTTAGTGGGGAGGTCCCGCCACATACCCGGAAGTCCCCTTGGAACTTCCCCTCCCAAGCCACTACTAAGCTTGGGCACCACTGGAGCCTCTCCTCACCCTCTCTAGAGAGACTTGCTGAGGAGGGAGAGAGAGGAGAGAGCTAGCTAAGAATGAGATCCTCTCAAATGGTGCCCCCTTGGTCCTATTTATAGGTTTTTCGGGTCTGGACTGCGAATAGCCAAAACTGGACTGCAAATAGCCAAATCCCGCTGTTCTGGGATACTAAACGCAGACCAACCCCCCCCCCCCCTCCCCCCTCCTCTGGAACTGGGCGAGAGGGGTTACCTCGCGGAGCTCGGCGAGCCTCCTTGCTGGGTTGGGGCGAGACCAAGGGTCTTCCCCCTTACCAGGGTCGGGGGCGAGAGAGGGGGTCGGCCCCCCTCCTCCACTCACCCCTGGCTGGGTGCGGGCGAGAGGGGGGGCGCCCGCCCCTCCCCTCTCGCCCCTAGCTGGGCGAGGGCGAGAGGGGGGGCACCCGCCCCTCCCCTCTCGCCCCTAGCTGGGTGCGGCGAGAGGGGGGGCTCCCGCCCCTCCCCTCTCGCCCCTAGCTGGGCGAGGGCGAGAGGGGGGGCACCCGCCCCTCCCCTTTCGCCCCTAGCTGGGTGCGGCGAGAGGGGGGGCTCCCGCCCCTCCCCTCTCGCCCCTAGCTGGGCGAGGGCGAGAGGGGGGGCACCCTCCCCTCCCCTCTCGCCCCTAGCTGGGCGAGGGCGAGAGGGGGGGGGGGGGCACCCGCCCCTCCCCTCTCGCCCCTAGATGGGCGAGGGCGAGAGGGGGGGCACCGCCCCTCCCCTCTCGCCCCTAGTTGGGCGAGGGCGAGAGAGGGGGGCACCCGCCCCTCCTCCTCTCTCCCCCTCACTTACCTCTTACTCCAGCTGGGTGAGCAGGAGGTTTTTGCCTCTACCGCTCTCCCTCCTTTCTCCCTGTCTTGGATCATACTACAGACGCGGCCCCGATGCACTCCTGGGTCGTGGCAACCTACTCGATGGATATGGGGGTTGTACACAATCCCCGCTCTTTGCGAGGTTGACACAACCTTGGAAAGAAAAGTCCAAGCCCAAATATCCATCGAGGGGGGCAGAACCTCCCCCCCGAGGCATGTTTGACTCATCCAGCTAGTGAGAGCCTGGAGTGAGGAGGACATCTCGATGGCGAGCCCTTCCTTCCGGGGATCATTCGACCCACCCAGCTAGTGAGAGCCTGGAGTGAGGAGGACATCTCGGCATTGAACTTACCCATCCGAGGATCATTCGACCCACCCAGCTAGTGAGAGCCTGGAGTGAGGAGGACATCTCGATGGTAAGTCTTTCCTTCCGAGGATCATTCGACCCACCCAGCTAGTGAGAGCCTGGAGTGAGGAGGACATCTCGGCGTTGAACTTACCCATCCGAGGATCATTCGACCCACCCAGCTAGTGAGAGCCTGGAGTGAGGAGGACATCTCGATGGTAAGCCTTTCCTTCCGAGGATCATTCGACCCACCCAGCTAGTGAGAGCCTGGAGTGAGGAGGACATCTCGGCGTTGAACTTACTAATCATATAAGCAAAGTAACTTCATCCATCTAATGGGGGGGATTTCCCTTGTCAAAAACCTCCTGGCCCAACCAGTGAGGGGTAGAGCTTGTTACAAAGGAAAACCACAAAAAACAAAAAACAAAAAATAAACACATCATGCCCCCCCATGGTACTCGCCTCTCCGGCTGCTCGCGCGAGATGATCATTCCTCTGCTTCTCCTGCCACTCCCATCTGGCTCATGCTCTCCATGATCTTCTCCATCTCCTCCGCCCCTGCTTGCCAAGAGATGCTGTTGACGGCTGTGACGTAGCAGTGCCTCGCCATCCTGGGGTCTCTGCGGATCCTGACCTGGATTCCTCCAGCGTTGAGCTTGAGGCATTGGTGGAAGGATGATGGTACGCATCGGAAGGCGTTGATGAGGGGTCTTCCGAAGATGGCATTGTAACTGCTAGGAGCGTCAACTATGACGAACCGACAGTTCCTTGAGCCTCCCCCCATCGTCACTTGGAGTCCAACTCCACCCTCCACCTCTTTCCTTTCTCCGGAGAATCCGAACAAGGGCCCATCTGAGGCCAGCACCCTCCTTGGCTCCACCTTCAACTCGTCAAATGCCTTCTTGAAAATGACATTGACAGAGCTCCCGTTGTCAACGAGGATCCGAGAGACAGTGTAAACTTCGATGGCTGTCTGAATGACTAGCGCATCACAGAATGGATCCTCGTTATCTGGCATGTCCTTGCTTGAGAAAGTGATTTTCTCCTCGGGAGGTGGGTCCTGTGACGTTGAAGCGACGCTGCGTCGATATACGGCGTGGAGGCTTGCCTTACGGGTGGCCTCGATCCCTACCCCCCCGTGGATCACCGCGACCCGTCCTTTGGCTCCTATGTCAGTTCGGTCCTCGCAGATGTCGTCGTCCACTACTGCTCCAGGTGGAACTTCTTCAATCCGCACCGGCGGCTGCTGTTGTGCCTGACCTCTCGCCTCTCTCACCTCCAAGAATTCCGGGCAGGTGGTTGTTGCATGCCCCTCTGCTTGGTGGTAGTCGCAGTACGGCACCACCCTTCCCCCCCTTCTCCTACGGGCTGGGATGTCTCTTGCTTCCACTCCTCCTCCTCTTCGAATTGCCATAGCTTGAGCTGGTGGGGGTAGGAGCTGCCTAGGGGCCTGCCTCCAAGGAGGAGGGTTGGGCCTCCCTTGGCCTCCGTAGAAGTTTCCCCCTCCTTGGGCGAGACCCCTCCCTTGCTCCTGACCCCCCTGGGGTCCCTGGTACCCTTGACCCCTCTGCTCTTCCCTCCTCCTTGCTTCCTGCTGCCTGAGGCCACCTTGCTCTCTTGGCTCGACCTCCACTAGCTTTGCCAACTTCTTTGCCAGCCCCGGGTTCGCCGCCTCAGTGGCTATCTCCCTTGCAGCTTTTTCCATCAGGTCCTCAAAGGACAGGGGAGGCTTCCTAGTTAGGCGCATTTTGAAGAGGCTCTCTCGTAGCCCCACGGTGAAAGCCATCTGGAGGGCATACCCTGGCACCTCCTGGATGTTCTGGATCTCCTCCTGGAATCTGTCCATGTACTGGGCCAACGTCTCCTCGTGCCTCTGCTTGACCAGGAAAATGGACTCAGCATTCTTCTTCCTCTTCTTGGATGTGGAGAAGCGTAGCTGGAAGCTTCGGCTCAAGTCATCAAAGCTGTAAATGGAGCCAACCGGGAGCTGGTGGAACCAGTCCCTAGCTTTGTCTCTCAGGGTGGTGGCGAAGAGACGACACTTGAACGCGTCTGTCATGGGCCTGATGGAGACGGTATCCTCGAACCACTGTAGGTGCTGGACGGGATCATCCTTCCCGGTATAGAAAGTCATGTTGGGCTCCTTGAAGCCTTCCGGGATGGGAGCCGAGATGATCAGCTCGCTAAAGGGTGACCCCCCCACTCGCCGGCTTCGCGAGCTCCGCTCGCGCGACTCCTGCTCCGAGCGAGACACCACTCGCCGGGCTGGGAAAAAGCACTCGCCCGGCGAGGTCTCGCTCGCCACTCTCATTCACTGGCTCCTTGCCTGGCCGACCCCCTGGGGCAACCTCTCCTGACCCCCCCTGGGCGAGCGCTCCTTGCGACCCAGAAGGCGGTGTCTGGGGGGAGGGAGCCGAGCAGTCACCTCCCCTGGAGATGCCTTGGAGTAGCTCCATGATTCCCTTGATGGCCGTCATGAACTCTCCCCTTCCTACCACCTCACTTGGGATGTGAGACCCCTCATCGTCTCCTCCTCCGAGGTTTCCTGTCATGAGATTTGGCTCAAGGACTTCTGTGCTGACCACTCTCCACGCTCACCGCACCAAAATGTTGAAACCGAAATCTTGAGGACAAGACTTGGTCTCTATGGAGTTCGGGGTCCCTAAGAAGGGGTGGTCTCACACCTACTTCCCTCGAGCCAACTCTCTAGGCAAGAGCACTTAGATTTGGAAACGGACCAAGGGCTTAGTGGGGAGGTCCCGCCACATACCCGGAAGTCCCCTTGGAACTTCCCCTCCCAAGCCACTACTAAGCTTGGGCACCACTGGAGCCTCTCCTCACCCTCTCTAGAGAGACTTGCTGAGGAGGGAGAGAGAGGAGAGAGCTAGCTAAGAATGAGATCCTCTCAAATGGTGCCCCCTTGGTCCTATTTATAGGTTTTTCGGGTCTGGACTGCGAATAGCCAAAACTGGACTGCAAATAGCCAAATCCCGCTGTTCTGGGATACTAAACGCAGACCAACCCCCCCCCCCCCCCCCCCTCCCCCCTCCTCTGGAACTGGGCGAGAGGGGTTACCTCGCGGAGCTCGGCGAGCCTCCTTGCTGGGTTGGGGCGAGACCAAGGGTCTTCCCCCTTACCAGGGTCGGGGGCGAGAGAGGGGGTCGGCCCCCCTCCTCCACTCACCCCTGGCTGGGTGCGGGCGAGAGGGGGGGCGCCCGCCCCTCCCCTCTCGCCCCTAGCTGGGCGAGGGCGAGAGGGGGGGCACCCGCCCCTCCCCTCTCGCCCCTAGCTGGGTGCGGCGAGAGGGGGGGCTCCCGCCCCTCCCCTCTCGCCCCTAGCTGGGCGAGGGCGAGAGGGGGGGCACCCGCCCCTCCCCTTTCGCCCCTAGCTGGGTGCGGCGAGAGGGGGGGCTCCCGCCCCTCCCCTCTCGCCCCTAGCTGGGCGAGGGCGAGAGGGGGGGCACCCTCCCCTCCCCTCTCGCCCCTAGCTGGGTGCGGCGAGAGGGGGGGCACCCGCCCCTCCCCTCTCGCCCCTAGCTGGGCGAGGGCGAGAGGGGGGGCACCCGCCCCTCCCCTCTCGCCCCTAGATGGGCGAGGGCGAGAGGGGGGCACCCGCCCCTCCCCTCTCGCCCCTAGTTGGGCGAGGGCGAGAGAGGGGGGCACCCACCCCTCCTCCTCTCTCCCCCTCACTTACCTCTTACTCCAGCTGGGTGAGCAGGAGGTTTTTGCCTCTACCGCTCTCCCTCCTTTCTCCCTGTCTTGGATCATACTACAGACGCGGCCCCGATGCACTCCTGGGTCGTGGCAACCTACTCGATGGATATGGGGGTTGTACATTCACAACTCACGGGGTTGGGGTACAGTCTCCCCAGGAGGAGGCGGAGGAGCAAGATCCAGATCGGGAGGAGGTACCTCGTCCCCGGGAGGTGGCACCACAACACTGCTCAAAACGGCCCCATGGTCGTCCTCAGGTACCAAAGCCCCCTGCGAATGGTCGGAATAAGCGCAGGGTAAGGGACAGGAACTAAATGGAGACAGGAAGAATCCTCATACCAGCACCGCGGGGTCCGGAAGGGCATCCGCCAGCGTGTTCGCCGGTGGAGTATCCGCCGGAGACTCCGAGACAGTCTCGCCTCTCTGACGATTCAGCCGAATCGTCTTGGCTCGACGCGAGACATAGGGGGCGCTCGGATCCCGTTTAGACATCAGCCAGGGAGCAAATTTGGATGCCCTGGGGGCCGTTGCAGCTTGAGCCGCAGCCAGGCGGTCGATCATCTCTCGCGAGAGGTGTTTCGCAGAAGGTTTGTGGAAAGACATTAGGAAGTAGAGAAACTCCGAGCCAAGGTATGAAAGTGGTCCAGCAAAAATTTGACAGGAGGAGGTATATATAAGGTGGCGGTGGGACCCACGGAATCTTATGGATCCAGTCAGCAAGCACTCACCGAATACAGGGTTGGACTGTTCTTTACGACCGTAGGAACCGCTCGTAAAGAGCGGGGATTGTGTACAACCCGTATTCGCCGAGTGGGCCCCCCCCCAGCCAACTGGCGAAACCTGGGTCGTCCGGATCATTCGCCGGGTCACTCGCCCAGGCTAAGGAAGGTAAAAATGCCCCCGGGTTGGTGGGGGTAAGCTGTAGGAGAGAAGGCGCTAGGCGAGTGGTGCCCTCACGGACCACTCGCCTAGAAGCGTGGGCATTCGCCCAGCCAGGCGGGTGCCCAGCGAATGGTGCCCTCACGGACCATTCGCCCAAAGGGCTGTGAGGGGAAAATGACCATAATACTCCTGGTGGGCTGCAAATAGCCCTTCGGAACAGCGGAGTTAGGCTGTTAGCAGACCAATTTGGGGTGCGGTTAGTAAAATTAAAAGGCGAATTCAGGCTATTTACAGACCAGCCTAGGAAAACTATAAATAGACCCTTAAGGGCACCTTGGAGGAGATCCGATTTTAGAGAATCCTCTCCTCTAGGCTAGTTTTGGTTGGCAGCCAGTGCCCTCCAAGGTGCCCGGTTGAGCTTTGGTTTGGGAGGGGAAGCTCTCTAAGATCTTCCGGGTGTGTGGCGGGACCTCCTCGCTTCAGCCTTGGGTCTATTCCGTTTCCAGCATCCACCGTCAAGAGAGTCCACTGAGGGAGAAATAAGCATCGGCTACACCCCCAGTGGGTCCGAACTCAAGAGACCAGTTGCTGGTTTCAACAGTAGATCTCGAAGTGATCTACAATTTTTGTGTTGAACACTTTTCCTAAAAATGCATGTACAAGACGTATTTTCAAAAAATGTGAAAAATTAGGAGAAAGTGCGGTGCGACTAGCCAAAACTGCGGTGCTAATAGCGGCGCCCTAAACAAAAGGAGAAACAATATGTTCTAAATTAAAATATTTTATTTATAATTCCGATAGTTTAGATTTATAATTTAAACTATATATAATATTATTTCTAGAATAATAAAAAATTGATATTTAATATTTACTCGTTGTTTAACGGAGAAAAAAGATTCGGGTAAGCATCATTTCAGTCCACGAGGTTAAAAGGTAATGTCAATTTAGCCTCTAAATTTTTATCAATTTTATTCTTTTGGCCAACATTCAGCTTAATTTTGAGTGCAATTCAATAACTAAAAAAGAGTCATAGATGAGAAGTTCAATGATTATTTGAAACAACTAGAATTTTAGGAGAACTTGATATTGCTTGAATCCTCATGGATTAGTATTATATTTACCCCAAAAAAAATCATATATACATATTTATCTTACATACTATGTGTTTTTTTGGAGTAAATATACAAATAACATTACATGAGAAATATTAAACATTAACAGTTATATTGAGCAATGAACATAAAAATAATACTTGTCAACCAAGGTTGTAGGCTTGTAGCATATTTTCATGTGCAAGATAGGATAGTGATATAAAAAAAAAGATTGATGTTATGTGTAAATCGGTTTTGGCTACGTGCAAATCATCAAAGTTCTATATCTCGTCGAGATCTACAACTTTCGTGTTGAACATTTTGCCTAAAAATGCACCTATAAGGCACTTTTTTGTAACGGTCCAGGCCCGCCAACGCGGGACCCAGCTGGACCGCCGGCACCCTCCCGGCCCAGGCCCGCCAACACGGGACCCAGCTGGCACCGGAAGGGTTCAGCCTAACCAGATGGTCTGCAGACCATGCACCCCAACCCCTCTCTGTCCCACCACAGGGCACAGCGGGTTGTTGGAGACCGCAATCCCCCTTTGATGAGAATTGAACCAGTTAAGCGGCAGCGCGTGGACTTCCTAGGAGGTCACCCATCCCAGAACTACTCCAGCCCGAGCACGCTTAACTACGGAGTTCTTTCGATTCTCATCACCAACTGAGCTGTCAAAAGACGCGAAACATTTCAAAATAGTCTCGTGCATTTTGAATATACGCCTTATAGGTGCATTTTTAGGCAAAATGTTCAACACGAAAAAAGTGAATCTCGACGATATATACAACTTTGATGTTGAACACTTTTCCTAAAAAAACATCTATAAGACGTATTTTCAAAAAGCACGAGTTTTGATGATTTGCACGTAGCCAAAACCGATTTGCATTTAACATCACTAAAAAAATAGCGAGTGATTGACGACTAGATTATGTCCTTATTTAAAATAAATGAGAAATAATATAGTATAGATTAAAATCTTTAAACTGCATTATTTTAAAATAATTTTTTAAAAACGATACTTTAACATAAATGAGATAACAGAATACTTACATTATTGTGATATATAAATTAGACTATATAGTATATAAATTGAGATGTATTTTTTTTATTTTTCTTGAAACATAAATAGTATAATTGGTAAAAAAAAAATACAAATTTTCTACATTCTTAGAGTATATGATTGTTATATACCCGTAGAGGCCTTGGGGTGCGTTTAGGAAAAACTCCACTAAAGGGAGGTGGGGTCAACGGTCAACGCATGATCGCCCGAGTTGAGGAGGCCGAACCCGCCATTTTCACCGCCAACACGCAAGCACGCATGAAGCGCGCGTCGCGCCCCGCCATGACCGAACCCCGCTACTGGGGTGCGGTTAGCCCGCACCCCACTAGTGGGGTGCGAATAGCCGCACCCCCCATTGTGGGGGGTGCGGCCAAACCGCACCCCATGTGGGGTGCGGCCAAGCCGCACCCATGAGGGGTGCGGCCAAGCCGCCCCCTCTTGGGGTGTGGCCAAGCCGCACCCCATGAGGGGTGCGGCCAAGCCGCACCCCCCTTTGGGGTGTGGTCAAGCCGCACCCCATGAGGGGTGCGGCCGAGAGGAGTCGCCCCCCTCCCTCGGGCGCGGCCGCGCCGCGCCCGCCCTTAGGGGCGGTCGAACTGCCCTCCCCATAGCAAGGTTGGGGTGAGTCCCCCCTCTTCCGGCTCGCCGCCCGCTTTTCGGGCTCCCGACTCCGTTCGGAGCAATTCCCCGTTCGTTACGCGCTCAGAACGCTTCTGAAGCGCGCTTAGCTCACTTTTTATCTTTTATGACTTCTCACATTTTGTCTTCCTAGCATGCTCACTTTTCGTCTTTCCAGTTTCTCAGATTTCAGAAACAGCTTGTCGCCTTTTTCGCCTCCAACAAAACTGCCCGAACTGCCCGAGGGGCAAGATGATCAATTACGAAAAATGGCGATCCGTGTGCTCCTAACCAGAAAATATGATTCGTCTGCCAGGTGGTTACGGTGGTTATAACAGCGAAATTACCGAGCTACCCCCGGCCAAAGCTATAAAAGGAGCCCCAGGGCTTCATTTCAAAGGACTTTGCCTTCTGGACCCGGGAGAGCTTCTTGCAGACTTTCGCGGAATTCTCCTTCGGACTCGAAGATTTCCTTCTTCCCGAAAGGCGACTCAGCGCGCTCACTTTTGTTCTTCAGGGCGTTCTCACTTTTGTTCTCCACCTTTCTCAGAAGGAGAAAGGACTTAGTTTTTATGGAGGTGATCTGTCACCTTCGGAATTCTCTCTCTCTCTCTCTCTCTCTCTTTTTCTTTTTATTATTGTAACGAGCAGCGGCCTGTCGCGCTCGACTTCTAAATCTCTAATTGTAACCCCCATGTACAACCCTCATATTTCTCGAGTCGGTGTGACCCGACCCGGGCGGAGCCGAGACAGCGAAAGTGGCCGAGATAGGCAAAACGACCGCGCAAAGACGGTCGAAACCAATCAAGGCAAGAAGAGGCCGCGGGAGAGACGGAGGAAGCACCCGTTACCCCGGCTCCCTTGGGTGGGTAGGAGAAATCCTCCCACTTAGGCCCTTTGCGAGGGGAGCGGGAGGAGTGCTCCCACTCACCGGGCGAGTGGGAGCAGCTCTCCCACTCGTCGGGCGAGTGGGAGAGGCCTCCCACTCGCCGAGCGAGTGGGAGAGGCCCTCCCACTCGTCGGCCGAGTGGGAGGGGGCCTCCCACTCGCCTGTCATAGGTGGGGAGATCGGTATGACCTCCCGCGAGGGGGGGAGTGGGCACCTCGAGTCCCACTCGCCCCCCCCCCCCCCCTCGCATGCGTGATCGATGGCGGTCATGGTTGGACTGCGGATAGCAGGATTTTTGCTATCCGCAGTCCATTTTTTGGGAAGTCTATAAATAGACCCCCATGGGCACCTTGGGAAGGGTTGGTCTCTACCCCCTCCCTCGCGTGGTCTTGTGAGCAAGCACCCCCCCCCCCCCCCCCTCCCCTGTCACCTTCCAGTCGACGGTGAGGTGGTTCTTAGTTCCCTCCAAGGTGCCCAGGCTCAGCATTGGCTTGGGAGGGGAAGCGCTCTAAAGATCTTCCGGGTATGTGGTGGGACCTCCGCGCTGCAGCTTAAGTGGTCCATTTGTGGATTCAAGTGTTCATCAAGTCCAAGTCTTTCAGTTCCTAGTGACCGATCAAGGGTCTAGGCTTAGGTCAAGTAAGGGTTAGTCGCAACCCACTTTCGAACGCTGAAACCGGGAAACTGGTTTCAACACCCCAGAAGATAGTGGAAGTTTGGTCGGCACAGCTCCGACCACGTGGTTTTTTACCCTTTCCGGGTTTTCAACGCTAAAAAGTCTCAGTGTAATCAACGAATATCAAATTGACTGTTTGCGCGCTTGGTTCGCTCCCGAGCTAAGGTGGTTCAAGTAAACCGGTCTACCAAGAGCCCTAAGCGACCCGCAACAGTTTGGCGCCGTCTGTGGGAACCGATTCCCAAAACTCTGCAAAGACTCGCTAGAGGAAGCGCTTAGCCACCAATTGCAATGGCAAGAAAAAGTGCTCGCACTACTGAAGGATCAATCCCGGAGGGACGCGTCGACCCAGCTCCCTCCCACTCCCTTATCAATGCGCCTCTCGCAGAAGAGGCGGTGCTTGCGCCTGCGACAGTGCTGGAAGGACGCATTCGGCAATGGAAGAGCAACAAGCCGAGATGTTGACTCTCGTAAGAAACCTAGGGGCTCCTCGAGTTACCGTTCAGCCTCCAGCATCAAACGTTCTACCGCCTCCAGCTCCGAATCATGCTCCGGTCGAGGGAGACGATCGGGAAGATGAAGCCTCAGAAGATTTTTCCGACGCTGCAAGCTCCGCTCATCTTGCTCCGCCGGTCAGAGGACCGGAGGCTGACCCCCATCACCCCCGCCAAGGAAGAGCTGCTCCCGTCTGAGCAGTGGAAAGAACCACGCGAGAGGAAATACGCGACATGATAGAAGAAGAGTACGCCCAAGCAGGACGACACGCAACACTCGCATGCCGTCCCGCACACCACGGCTCCCCGTTGTCGCCTCAAGTCTTGTCACATCCAATTCCGAATGGTTTCAAGCTTCCCAGCATCGAGACATTCGATGGGACGGACGATCCGTTGGAACATGTCAATCACTTCACCACCGTTATGAGGATTTACAGCGCCCCTGATCAGCTCCTCTGTCAGGTGTTCCCGGCAACCTTAAAAGGACAAGCGCGCACTTGGTTCCACTCTCTGCGGAATGGGGCCATCAACAACTTCACCGAAATGGCGCAGCAGTTCGTGGACCAATTCATAGCCAACCGCAGAATTGTCCGAGATCCCTCCCACCTCTCAGGGATCCGCCAAAACGACGGAGAGACACTCAAAGACTTTTTCCGACGCTTCACTACGGAGGCTCGACAGATCCCGGGAGTTGACCCTGAGCTCCTGCGAGGAGTTTTCCTTGGAGGACTCCGCCCAAGTGGCTTCTACTCAGCTCTCATGAGAGAAACCGTACCAAGTTACCCTGACCTTGTTCACCGAGTTGAAGCTCAAATAGCTGCTGACGGGGCCATCGAAGCACACTGTCGGCAGTTCGAAGGAAGCCAAGGAAGGAAGAGGGGATCAGATCAAGCCCCTCGCGGACGAGAAGAACGACGCGACGAGGAGCGTCGTGGTGACGAACGTCGTCGTGACCCCCGAAGAGACCTGGGGACGCAGCTGCCCAGGACCTACACCCCGTTGAACATTACTAGAAAGAATGCACTCTACGCCATTCAAAACAACCCAGAACTCCCCGCACCTCGGGCGTTAGCCCCAAACCCAAGGGGCGATCAGTCCAGGTACTGCGAGATCCATCGGGGAACTGGGCATACCACTGAAGAGTGTACTAGACTTAAAGACGAAATCGAGCGTCTCGTCCGCCAGGGACTCCTAGGGAGATTCCTACAAGGCCAGGTTCCCAATCAGCCTCAGCAGCCTAGGGATGCAAGGGAACAACCTCCCGCTCCCCGGGGCGCGCAAGGAGGAAGGTCGATGGTGGGATAAATCGAAATGATCGCTGGACCTCCCGTCCTAGCGGCACAAATCCTCTCGATAGCCAAACCCCCGAGAGACCGCGAAGACAAGAAGCTCAAACAGGACATTACGATCGCTTTCGGGGAAGAAGACCTGCAAGGATTACGACTACCGCACCAGGATCCCCTCGTAATCAGCGCAGGGATCGAGGACCCTTACTTTAACGTAAAGAGGATATTGGTCGATAACGGAAGCTCAGTTGATGTTCTGTTCCTTTCTACTTTGCAAAATATGAAGCTCACAAATGATCACCTCAACCCTGCGGCCGGGCCCGTCTATGGCTTCGACAACCGACCTGTCCCTGTTCAAGGCATGATCACTCTCCCATTCACATTGTGCGAGTTTCCGAGACAGTCAACGTACAACATCCAATTCGTGGTGGTGGAATCCACTTCCGCCTATAATGCCATCTTCGGGAGACCGCTCCAGTCTATCTTTGGAGCAGTCCCATCTATTCCGCATCTGGCTATGAAGTTCCCAACCGCCGCTGGCGTAGGGGTCGTAAGAGGAAACCAGGAGGCAGCCAGAACCTACTATTTGAAGCAGGCTCAACCAGCAAAGGCAACCGCTCTCAACATCAATAACTTCGATCTGCGAGACGAAGCTACTCTGCAGCGAGGAGCGCCCGTCGAAGGACTAGTAGAAGTACCGCTTTCCCAACAAGACCCAACTCGGACTGTTCAGGTCGGGTCGCTCTTGTCACCAGAAGAGCGGGAAGAGTTCACAACCTTCCTGCAGGAGAACGAAGACATTTTCGCTTGGAGCCCAGAAGACATGCCCGGTGTAGATCCCGAAGTCATTTATCACTCTCTAAACATCAACCCCGCCTGCAGGCCTGTAATTCAAAAGAAGATGAACTTTGCCCCCGAGCGGTTGAAGGCGATCGAAGAGGAGGTAGCTAAACTCCTGGAGGCACGATTCATACGTGAAGCGGAATACCCCACGTGGCTCGCCAACGTGGTCATGGTAAAAAAGACCTCGGGGAAGTGGAGAATGTGCGTCGACTACAACAAACTGAACCAGGCATGCCCAAAAGATAGCTTCCCCCTCCCGAGGATTGACCAGCTCGTCGACGCAACGGCCGGCCACGAGCTACTTAGCTTCATGGATGCTTACTCCGGCTACAACCAGATAAGGATGAATCCCGCGGACGAGGAACATACCGCCTTCCGCACCGACAAAGGAGTCTACTGTTACAAAGTGATGCTGTTCGGCTTTAAGAACGCCGGAGCCACCTATCAGAGACTGATGAACAAAGTTTTCAAGAACCTCATTAGAGAAACGATGGAGGTTTACGTGGACGACATGTTAGTCAAAAGCATCCACCGTTGCGACCACTTGAAAGACTTGGGAAAGTGCTTTCAGCTTCTCCGTCGCTTCCAGATGCGGCTCAACCCCAGTAAATGCACATTTGGTGTGACAGCGGGAAAGTTCTTGGGTTTCATGGTAACCCATCGGGGAATTGAGGCCAACCCCGAGAATATCAAGGCGTTGGAGGATATGTCGCCACCTCGTTCAATTAAGGAAGTGCAACGTCTGAATGGGAGGATCACCGCGTTATCTCGTTTCTTGTCGCGGACAGGAGACAAGTACCTCCCTTTCTTCAAAATTCTTCGGGGAGCGCGCCACTCTGGATTCCAGTGGACTGACGAGTGTCAGGCGGCCTTCAAACTTCTCAAACAGTACCTGGCTTCGCCACCGCTTCTGTCAAAACCCGTCTGCGGAGAGACTCTGTTCTTGTACCTAGCAGTCTCACCTATGGCTCTCAGCTCGGTACTCGTGAAAGACGAAGGAGGGGTGCAACGACCAGTCTACTACCTCAGCAAGGTCCTCACCGACATCGAAACCAGATACCCGGCAGCAGACAAGACAGCCTTGGCCCTCGTCTTCTCCGCCAGAAAGCTTCGGCCCTACTTCCAGGCTCATACAGTGAAAGTGTTGACTCACCTCCTGTTACGAACAATCCTCCAAAAACCAAAAGTCTCAGGAAGACTAGTGAAGTGGGTCGTAGAACTCGGCGAGTTTGACATCCAATTCCTGCCCCGCCCAGACATCAAGTCACAAGTACTCGCCGACTTTGTTGTAGAATACACCATCCCACCAGAAGCAGCTCCCGTCGAAGACACCACTAGCACCCGTTGGACTCTCTATGTCGATGGTGCCTCAGGAGATGAAGGGGCCGGAGCGGGACTGCTCCTCATAAGTCCCGATGAGATCACCTTGGATTACGGCCTCCAGTTGAAATTCCCCGCGACAAACAACATTGCAGAGTGCGAGGCGCTGATCGTCGGTCTCCGACTCGCCATCAATTGCAAAGTAGAGAACCTTATCTACGCAGACTCTCAACTCGTAGTCTCACAAGTCGAAGGAGACTACGAGGCCAAGAGCGACCAGATGGCGAAATACCTCGCATTCGCAAAATTACTCCTCCAGAAGATCCCGTCATATCAAATTCTACATATTCCCCAGGAGCAGAATTCCAGGGCTGATGCTCTATCCAAGCTCGCCACTTCACCTTCCAGCTACCAGTCTCGAAGACGCCGAATAGAAGAAATCGTGATTCCAAGTATTCAAGGGCCGTGGGAGATCGCAACCATCCACCAGGAAGAGTCATCCTGGATGACACCCTTATGAGCTTACCTCGAGCACGGACACCTCCCTGAAGACCGCCTAGAGGTACGAAGATTACGGATGCGGGCGGCATCATTCACTATCGTGGACGGGGAGCTCTACAGGCGGGCATTCTCAGGACCATATCTAAAATGCCTACCGGCGGGCGAGTCAGACTACGCCCTCAGAGAAGTGCACGGGGGAGTCTGCGGAGAGCATCTAGGCGGAAAGGCGTTGGCACAAAAGATACTACGCCAAGGCTTCTATTGACCAACAATGAAGATGGACGCAGCCGAGCTGGTCCAAAAGTGCAGGAGCTGTCAGCTGCATGCCAACGTGCCTCATCAGCCCTCGATCGCGCCCTCCACGCTCCAAAGTGCATGGCCGTTCGCGCAATGGGGAATCAAACTCATCGGCCCCCTACCTCTGGCTTCCGGACAGAGGAAGTTCATCATCCTAGCCATCGATTACTTCACCAAGTGGATAGAAGCGGAACCCCTAGCCAAAATCACAGAAGAGAACGCTAAACAATTTGTCTGGAAAAACATCGTCTGTCGCTTCGGTATCCCAGCAACAATCATTGCCGACAACGACACTCAGTTCACCGGGAAGTCCTTCACTAAGATGTGCGAGGACCTAAAGATCAACCTTCGTCATACCGCCGTGGCACATCCGCAAACCAACGGACAAGTAGATGTTACGAACCGCACCATCCTCAAAGGGTTGAAGGCGCGCCTGAAAGAAGCTGGGGGACAATGGGTAGACGCACTCCCAAACGTACTATGGGCATATCAGACAACAGAGAGGACTCCCACAGGAGAGACGCCATATAACCTCTGTTACAGTACTGAAGCTGTCATCCCCATCGACATCGGCATTCCGAGCACTCGAGTGCTAACCTTCGATCCCAACAAGAATGACGGGCTGCTTCGGGAAAACCTTGACCTAATCCCCGAAGTCCGGGACGACGCCACCCAGCGTGCCGCCTCTTACCAAAGGCACGTAGCCCGGCTCTATGACAGAAGGGTGAAGCCCAGACCAATCAACATAGGAGATCTCGTCCTACGCAGCATCGAGGCGGCTGGAAAGGGCCCACAAGGAGATAAACTCTCACCCACCTGGGAAGGTCCGTACGTTGTCACTGCGATCGTAAAACCCGGAACATACAGGCTCAGAACAGCGGAAGGAAAGACTCTACCACGCACCTGGAACGCCCAGAACCTGCGTCGCTTCTATCAGTAACATCAAGTCTTCTATTAAGTAGAAAGTCGCGAGCTCAGACTCGTGCAAACTTATCTTATATTATGTATGCAAAGCCGCGAGCTCAGACTCGTGCAAACTTATCTTATATTATGTATGCAAAGCCGCGAGCTCAGACTCATGCAAACTTATCTTATATTATGTATGCAAAGCCGCGAGCTCAAACTCGTGCAAACTTATCTTATATTATGTACTGTATGCAAAGCCACGAGCTCAGACTCGTGCAAACTTATCTTGTATTGCAAAAACTATGCGCAAAACGATTTTTACTATAAAATATATATATACGCTTCAACATCTATATTCAATTAAGAAAGATCTTTATTTCGGGGCCCTGCCCCGGGGACTTCGCACTGCCGTCGATTGAAGGTTCGCCCTTCTCCTCCGTCGTAGAGTCCCGCCATCGTAGGGGCCTGCCCCCCTTACGTTCGCCCCCGGTTTGAATGCACCAGCTATTCACCGGCTACTTCGGGGCCCTGCACCGAGGACTTTGCACCGTCGTCGATTGACGGTTCGCTCTTCTCCTCCGTCGTCGAGTCCCGGCGTCGTAGGGGCTTGCCCCCCTTACGTTCGCCCCCGGTTTGAATACATCGGTTATTCAACGGCCAAGCCTATATTATGTAAAAGTCGCGAGCTCAGACTCACGCAAACTAATTTCTTGTTATTATTATGAAAAACTCGCAGGCTCGAACCCGCGCAGACTCCTCCGTTATCTCGTAAAAGGCTATCAAGAAGTTCGGGCATCAACGTTAAACAACAAGCCAGCAACAATCCCAAAGTACGAACATCCTTCGTCGACCATCTTGAAGCACCTTTCCTCAATCAACACTCCGACAACAGCAGGGGCAGCAGAGACACGAGAGTGCTATTGCAACGCAGCGCAGAGCGAGAAACGCCTAAACAGAACAAGAAAGCAAAAGCAACCACACACTCATCCCTCGACAGCGATTCCTACCCAAGGCACCACAAAGAGAGCAATGATCAAAGCTGCCACAGAAAAATCGAAACCTCCGAACTCCTCCGCGGCGAAATTCGGACTCCGAAGGTTTGGGGGGCTTATGTTATATACCCGTAGAGGCCTTGGGGTGCGTTTAGGGAAAACTCCACTAAAAAGAGGTGGGGTCAACTGTCAGCGCATGATCGCCCGAGTTAAGGAGGCCGAACCCGCCATTTTCACCGCCAACACGCAAGCACGCACGAAGCGCGCGTCGCACCCCGCCATGACCGAACCCCGCTACTGGGGTGCGGTTAGCCCGCACCCCACTAGTGGGGTGCGAATAGCCGCACCCCCCATAGTGGGGGGGGGGGGGGGTGCAGCCAAACCGCACCCATGTGGGGTGCGACCAAGCCACACCCCCCTTCGGGGTGCAGCCAAGCATGCGGGCAGCGACAAGACGTCATATTTGCGGGCTGCGGCAAGGTGCGCGGTGCTCGATGGTTGCATGCTCGTAAGCGGCGGTGGTTGTGCACAAGTGGTGACGTAGGCGGGCTGCGCATTTGCGGCAAGGTCAAGTTTGACTTGGATCTCTTCTCGGTGGTGGCGGCAGCGGTTGGTCGTCTGATGACGACGAAGGTTCGTTCTGGTACGAATCTTGTGCGTCTGTTTTACTGATTGCAGTCAAGTCATATTACTCTTGCGGACTTTCGTAGTCCGTTCTTCTGCAGTATATTTTTGGACGTGTATCTCTTAATTTGAGTACTTATTAATTTTATTGTGCTAATAAAATTTTGCAAAGTACGTATTTTCTTGTGACTCTGTATTTAGTTGTTCCTGGGAATTGCGCTTCCGCGACCGAAGATCCCAACAAGTGGTATCAGAGCTAGATTGTGTAAGCAACTGATTGGACATTTGAGAAAAGATTTGACTGCGTTGGTGAATGAGTAGGTTCTCTTCCCATCCTTTCAAATTCGACATTGAATTAATCAGATCTCCTAGTCATACCAGAGGGCAACTATGATAGGGAAGAATGCGACTTTGGCTCGGTAGTGGGTGGAGAAGTTCGATGACAGCGGAAAAATTTTAGTCTGTGACAGATTTGCATCAAAGATATGCTAGTTGAGCATGGTCTGATACGGGTTTTGCGGGGATGAGAAAAATTGGTTGTTGAAGTGAAAGATGATGAGTGGATTGACTTGGATGAGCGTGCCACAAGCGCCATCAGAATGTGAGTTGACGATAAGGTGCTCTTTAACATCAGCATCGAGGAGTTTGCAATCAAGATTTGAGATAAGCTTGAAAGATTGTATCTGGCCAAGTCGTTGACCAAAGGTTGTGTTGAAACACCGATTGTACGGGCTGAAGATGCAGGAGAGTGGCAACATGCAGGAGCACTTTAATGTGTTCAACGACCTTCTAAATCAATTGCATGCGGTTGGTGCGAAGGTGTAGGAAGAAGATAAGGTTCTATTACTTCTTACCTCACTCCCACCGTCCATTAAACACATGGTGACCACGCTCCTGTATGGGAAGGATACAGTGGGGCTAGAGAAAGTCACATCAACATTACTGCCCAGTCAGATGCTGAAGGACCCCACTCCTGGGGGTGAGCATATTTTGGCGGTAGATGGACGAGGGAGAGCATTCGACAGGGGATCGAGGGGTGCACGGGCTCGGTCGGCGTCGAAGAAGGGAGTTATTTGTTACCACTGTAGACAGAGCGATCACATCAGGAGAAATTGCCCGCAGCGTGTGCAGAGTTCTGGAGACGTCCAGGATGCGGGTATGGTGACGCTAGATCAGGGAGTGGAGAGTGATGCTCTTTATACCATCACGGGGAGTCATGACGACTCTGACAATGGATGTATATTAGATTCTGGTGCATCGCAACACGTGCTCTGATGCATCGATGTTCAGTTCTCTGGAGGTAACGACTGGGTCGGTCTATTTAAGTGACAGCTCAGGTTGTGAGGTTACATGCACAGGGACGGTGGACATACATATGCATGATGGGGTGGTGCTCATGCTTGCGTGGGTACATCTGGTTCCCAAGCTGCGTAAGAATCTGATATCATTGGACAGTTTGGACTCGAGTGGATGCAACTTTGCGGCAAGAAAAGGAGTTTTGACGGTGATACGTGGGTGTGTTGTGCTCATGAAGGCTGTGCAGTTCGGTAGTCTATACCGACTGATGGGGACCACAGTGCGAGGTGGTATGCCCATAATTTTTGCGGTTGATATGTTGCATGGTCGAGGTGGTGCAGTAGATCTTCCTTCTGTGACTCGGGTTCAACGAGCCAGCTTTTGTGATCTGGGTGCGTCGGCATCCCATTGGTGAGCAAGAGCAGAGATGGAGCTCGACTTGCGATAAGTCGGCTGACGCCTCAGACATGAGGTGATGCTTCGTGCAGATTGATGCTTTATGCAGATATTGTTTTGTGCAGACAGCTTCATGCAGATAATGCTTCGTGCAGAATGTGGTGTTTGAAATTCAAACCAAGGTGGTGATTGTTGAGTTTGTTTGATCTTTCAAACCCATGTGTATCATGCTTCCACCTACCGACCGCCGATGTTGACTCTCCAAGCCGCCCATGTGTTTCACTTGTAAAGAAACTTTTAGGAAAGTGGTCAAGGCAAATGAAATGTCTATATAAAGGGTTGGGTTATGGCTTGGATAGGCACACCAAAAGCCAAACCAAAGAGAAGTAAAACCTTGAAGAAGAGAGTGGTAGTGCACGGTCGAAGGAGATGGTGGTCGTCGACATCCGATTGCGGGCTGCATCGACATCGAAGAGCGAAAGCGTGCGGGCAACGATAAGACGTCATATTCGCGGGCTGCGACAAGGTGCGCAGTGTTCGATGATTGCATGCTCGTAGGCGGTGGTGGTTGTGCACAAGTGGTGACGTTGACGGGCTGTGCGTTTGCGACAAGGTCAAGTCTGACTTGGATCTCTTCTCGGTGGTGGTGGCGGAGGTTGGTCGTCTGACGACGATGAAAGTTCGTTCTGGTACGAATCATGTGTGTCTGTTTTACGGATTGCAGTCAAGTTCATATTACTCCTGCGATTTTTCGTAGTTCGTTCTTCTGCAGTATATTTTCGGACGCGTATCTCTTAATTTGAGTATTTATTAATTTTATTATGCTAGTAAAATTGTGCAAAGTACGTATTTTTTGTGACTATGTATTTAGTTGTTTCTGGGATTGCGCTTTCGCGACCGGAAATCCCAACGGTTCTTCCAAACATGTTTCAGAGCAAGTTCATTATTACAAAAGAAAAAAGAACAGAAAAATAAGCATAGCGTCAAAAGTAAGGCGGTCTAGCTGGTTGCGGGGGTGACGAGTCTTGTAGCCCTTAGATGTGGCCGTCTGGAGAAGGGTCATCGCCTGCATCAGATGCTGCTTTCTTTGGAGGACAACCTCCAATATCCACAAGTGCTTTGTGGCTGTCTCAGCAGATCGCGTATCGTTGAAGTTAGCCATCGGGCGATCAACCTAACGCCGCATTCGCCAATCAGAGTCCCCAAGATGATCGATCTTGTAGTAGCGCTCCTCGACCACATGCAAATATGAGTAATAACCCTCCATCGGCATCATCCGAACCTCAAGAGCAGTGAGGCAACTCATGAGGCTAGACAATCTGTAATCTCATCTCCATACCGGCAGGCTCACTAGGGGGGGGGGGGGGGGGGGGGGGGGGGGGGGTGGAGAGAGCCGCAAAACGATCATCTGGCCAACTGCCATAAGAGGAAGGTGACCTTCTCTCAGATCATGTCTCGCTGACCACCGACGTCGTCACATGAGGAGTAGCTGCAATAAAATACAGTTTGTCCATTGCCACCTCGTCAGAATTGCGCAAAGTCTCAAAAGAAACTCATTAGGGGCAATGCGAGCTGGGGAAGGTCTCGCAGACGACGCCATTTCCCTTATCCGACCTGACGCTTGAACCACCAAGGACCAACATGGAAGGTGATTCACCTTGAGCAAAAGGAGCAACATAACATGCAAGAGAACGACTCACTGAGGTCCCAATGAACTTGATTGACTCTGCCTTCTTCAAGGTAGCTCAGGCAGAGTCGGTCTCGCGTGGCACCAACAATTTGGACCGTTTCCACGACAACTCTCCTATTTAGTTCCCACAAAGGACATCGCAGTAGAAACCACTTCATTCACCAGAAGAAGAGATCACTGGTGCATCACCGATCTCTATCTCCTTCAAGCTAGGTAATTGGGTGGGAGTTCCCGCATCAGAGGCCTAGAAAGGCCTGCCCGTTCCAGTGTCTGGAATCACATAGTGTGTTAATTAGTACCGAACTGATAAAATATGGAACCAAGAAAGATACCAAATCAACGGAAACTCCCCTTGGTCGCGTTCTCCGTGATGTTTTCTGACTGCAGAGCAGGGGGAGGAGTCTCTAGGATTGTTACATCGGCCTCCGGTCTTCTCCTGGGGCGTCCCCATGGGCTGCCGGGCGAGAATGTCTGTGTGAATAAAAAGACATGGACATAGGACGTCGAGCAAGGCTAGAGGTCAGAGCATCACCACACACTGCAGATAGGAGAAGTCGATCGGCAAGAGTATTATTTCACGGGTCACGGAGGTTTCGTGGTAGACTCCTCGGACTATATAATAAATATATAGATATATATGACAACAACAATAGAATGAAGCACTAAAATAGTTTAGAACTCGGAAAAAAGCAAAATTATGATCCTCAAGCAATATCTTTAGGAAAAATTTAATGGTAGATCATGTGCGGCTATTGCCAGCCCGCGCTATTAAAAAAATGGCTATATGCAGACCACTTTTACCAAATTGTGAATTACTCTTTATCCTTGTATATAGTAATTGAATACGAACTTGTGAATTACTCCTTTTCCCCCTGATATAACCCCCTCTTCCCATTCTTCCGCGAGCTCACATTCTTCCCTGAAATTGCTGCAACCTTGTGAATCGCAGACGACAAACCCGTTCTGAACAGAGGAAATCGGGGGAGAAAATGCCGCTGTTTGGGAGAGAAAAGAATGAGAGGGAGCAGATTCACAGCGGCGGTCCGCCCTATGGGCAGATTCGAATCGTCGTTGTTGGAGACTCAGGTATGTTTATTTGCTCCCGCGTTTTGGAGGGAGCTCAATACTCTTATGTTAGGATTTGATGGTTGGCTCTTATGTTTGAGGATTTGTTTTCTGTGTTAGGATTTGATGGTTGGTTCTTATGTGGTTGCCCAGCGTAGGACATTGTATGATTCTGCGAATTTGTGCACGCTCATGGATGTTATGCTCACAATTCTGTATCATCAAGCACGTTAATACTTGCAGGACACTTGAATTTGGAAGTTTTGCCAGGGAGTGCAATGGAATGAAGCTGAGTTTGATACACCAATGATCAAATCTGTTCCCAACACTAAATCTTAAGCTTGAATATGGGCCAACCGCCTTGTTTTACTACAGCAACATGACAGACCAGTTTCCTCTTGGTTCATCCTCGATCCAGACATTATATTGCAAAGGGTCTCTCTTAGATATCATTTGTAATGAACCAGACTCCAAATTTATGAGGCGCCTTTTAAGTTCGATTATAAATTAAGTTAAGCATGCTTAGATAAGAGTACTATCGGGATGAGTGCCTTACTGGGAAGTGCATTTGAACTACCTCAGTAAAATATAAATCACATTCTTCAACTTTGCACTGGTTGAGTAGAGTCAAAGCAGATATCTCAAATATAGTGGGTAGATCATTACATCAATCACATCATATTTCAACACATAATTTTTACCTATCTAATGTGTAACTTAAAAACCAATACTTTTTGCGCCTTAACAATTCTTCTTAGAATCAATTCATGTTAGTTACAAATATATATTTTTCCTCACATTTGATATGGTATAGGCTTACAGTTAAACTTACAAGCTAGTCTAGGGAAGTTGCTGAGAGGCAATGTGACAAGAACTGACTTGAGCATTATTTTCCTGTTACAAGCAATGTAATGCAAGTTATATGTTAGATATGATATTTTTAACTCAAAACTTCTTAACAGTACCTGGAGTTTGGCTTTTCAATCATTTGGGTGTTGGGATCTCACAAATAAAATGCAAGATGTAAAAAATATATATAGAGGATGAAAGGGAGTTTATTCCGTGATGCTCCTTCAATACGTCATACCTCAGCTTAGAAAGATACTTTTTCGCAATTAGTTATCTTCCATGAAAATTTCTAAGAAGGTTTAAGTTGTTTATTAACTTAAAGTGTGTTGATGTGATTGATCAAGCCGACTTGATTATTGAGGGGAATTCATTGGTTATAATTAAGGAGCTATGTAAAAGTTTTAACTGGATATTCTGTAGATTGCAATGATGAAGTCTAACGGAGGCCAAGGCCTTACTGGTCCTAATTAGCATAAGCATAACTACTTGTGTTGGAATCTAATTTACCCATGGATGGATCAAACTGGATTAATGGTCTGATTGAGATAAAAAGTAACGACCGAGAGGCCCAGTCAAAGATCTTGTGGAATAGCTTTTAGACTTGATAGGATTGACTGAGTCAAGCTAAAGAGGATTCACTGAGGGGAGATGCATGTAGATAAATGGAGGGGGAGAGAGAATCTAAGAACAAAAATGTATTAAACTTTTAACCTGATCCATTATGATGTTCCAAACCTCTTTCACGAGGTTAAAAGTTATTATTGATACTATTTCATCATTTTCCTTCTTAAGACAATATCTGATTGTTGAGCCCTTTATTAATTTATCCACAGGAATATAATATATATTGTTAAAAGATGTCTTTGATTTTTGATATCCTTTGGGATTATGACATTCGTATATACTAGGACGACATTGCAACTCTATGTAGAAGATCTTGTCTAATTTGGTTTTTGAGAGGATTTGGATCCACTAAACAGGGCTTCTATTGCGCCCTCTAGGACGGATCTTATAGATGATATTCTCTCGGCGAGAAGCTTCCACAAAGTTCTTTCTTACTGGTGCCTCCTCTCACGATGTCAGACCCTTCCAATGCAATCTTTAAGGTGTTCCTCTATAAATCAAGATAATGTTCATTTTCTCGTCTTTGAGCCTCAAATGTTCAAAGCACCAGACATTTGATCTTGACATTGGTCATAATGTTTGACACGTGTACAAATTATACAACTATGCTAACTATATGACTTGAATCCAACCTCATTTGGAGATGGTCCCGATGTTTATCATTGAGCAATTCAGGAGATCGCGCCCTCGCATCAAAAGTCATTACACAAATTTTTCGGGGCCTGAGTTTGTCTATATTTTATTTTGTATTCTGGGTGGGCATTTTGGGGATTTTATTGTGTACGAAGTTATATATAAAACTCATTTTATTCTTTGGTATCAGATGAAAACAAAGCGCATCCGCTCTTGTAATCAACAACAGTCTATATTCATCCATCTAGTGAAACGATTGGCTGTTGCCCATGGACGTGACACATTCTGGAGTGAACCACGTAAATATTGTGTTTTCTGTGTTGTTTTGTCTCTCGTTTTGCTTGATTCCCTTGCAAGCTATCTATGCTTTTTAGGTGTATTTGAATCTCATTAAGCCCCAAAAAACCTATCGCAGCCTTATGAAAGCTCAGATATCCTTCTATGATTCATACCTTCTTTTGCAATTTCTCTTACACTTTTCTCTTCTTCCCGACATGCCTAACTTTGTCGAGATCTTCATAGATTATTTCATTTATCTTCTACTAGAAGTGCCGAAGAAGCTTGCTTTAATTTTTGTTATGGGTATGAATTGCGGATGACTTGCCGAGAGACCTCTTCCCATAACAAAAAATGACATCATCCTTAGGAGATGGGATCATGCCTGTTCAAAGGGAGACATATTGAGCTAGAGGATGAGAAGGTCACAAAACAATCATCTTGAAATGCCAACTTCATGTCATCCCTTGATGGAGATGGTTGTCGTTCTAGGAATGTGACCACCAGAATTTTTGAATAGGCGGTTGGGTTTGACGCTCATCAAATGGAGAGGTAAGATTTGGGGTTAGGGCTCCTAGGGGCAAATCAACCTCCTACCTTTAGCCAGATTCCTACGGTGAAGCTTTTGGGCAAGTTCTACGAGGACTTAGACCAGTGTTCCAAAGCGTTCCAAGGTTGAATCGACAAAGAAGATGATTTCTTCCTAACTTGGGGATATAATTGTTCATTCCGGAAATGCAGTGGTTCTTGTGCTTCGACAGAAAAGAAGTCATAGTCTTCATAAGATTGGACTATGTTAACCTAGAGGGAGGGGAGACTGAGTTCATATTGTGAAAAGAGATTGTCACAAAGTCATCTTAAAAAGCCGACTGTGTGCCTACTCAGAGGAAATGCACCTCATTCCAGCTGAAGATGCGACAATCTTCTTTTCCAAAGGGAATGGAACTCCCCGACTGCCCCTAATGGAAATGAATTTTTTTCCTAGAGGGTCGACTCGCTAAAATTTAGGAATTATCTACAATTGAATCACGAGGAACCTCTTGGAGAAAGATTCCTTCCATATATCCTCATAAACATAACATACAAGTTGTACTACTAATTGATGTAGCACGTTCCTATGAGCCTACACGGGTGACGTCTAGGATAATCTCGACACAATACACTCTCGATTCCGCACAATAATGAAACGCAACAGCACAATTATTTTATTTATTTCTCGCGCTAACGTGCGGATAGCCAACCCGCTAGAGATCGTATCACGGCTATAGGCCAAGATCCGATCAAGCTAAAGGGACGAATATTTGCATCCGTACGAGCGTTGTTGTACCAAAGAAAGATCCACCAAAACAATTCCGATTCGCAAACGGTTGATCTTTCCCCAACAAGAAAATAACAAGGATCGCCAATCCTTTCGATAGTATCCGGAAAATCAAACGAAAAATACAAATCTACCAAAGAAACACCGCGAGAATTTTACTTGCTTCGAGAAATCACGCTAAAATCGTCCACCACAAAAACGATCTAAGAAAGGAGATCTCTTGAGTAGAATATCGTTACCCCTCTCGGAATCGTAGATCCGAGATATTGGATCCACTAGGAAATGATCGCTCTCCTTTGGATCACGGAAGGGGGCTCCAAATGATGTAGGAAACTCGTTCGTCTTCCTCGCCTTTGCACCGGAGAGATTCACCCGAACCGTAGGCTCTTGCACTTGACGTCTTCCCCTCCAAAAGCGGGCGGCTAGAAGAAATTTCGTGGAGGAGGATTCTCGTGGAGGAAGGAGGTGTATGAGGAAGGTGAAGGAGAAGTAGAAAGAGGAGAGGGAGGGAGAGAGAGAGAGCCGAAACCTGGGAGAGAAATCCCAAGGGGGGCGGCGGCAATGTGAGAGAGAGAGGGAGGAGAATAGTTTAGGGTTAGGCAAGTTTGTCCAGCAAATAAAATCTGATTTTAAATTAAAGTCTTAGCCTTATATAGGCCTTACAACACAAGTGCTAATAGCACACCAAACATAGTGCTAAATGCACACCAAAAGTTCAAAATAAAATAATAAAATGCAAGCCATAATTAACTCAAAGTCATAACTAAGCAAACATAAAAATAATAATTAATTCTTGCGGCGTGGACGAAGATTGTAGCCGTGGCCGCCACGGCGCCGCATGTCTTTAGCCGGTGGGCCGTCATCATCATCTTCCGTCGCAACTCCATGATCAACCAATGCGCCATGTCCGTCATCTTCGTCTTCAAGTTGGCCGTCATGGTGGCTGTCGCCATCAATCCTCCCCCGCTCGAAAGAACTCATCACCGATGAGTGGGCAGGAACATAACGGCGAAAGAGATCCGCATCAAGTAGCTTCACCTCCGACGCGGAGAGCCAAGAGTCGTTCGATGCAGGACGGCCATGCCATCGAATCAAGAACCTGTGAACATCACCGTCGGGAGTTGGAAACACAGCATCCTGCAAAATCCTGTCAGGCAAGAAAACGGTCCGGGAAAACCTCGGAAATGCGTTAGGCAACGAAGAAAAATAAGTTTCATCATCAACAGGTGGCTTACCTCCCGTAGAGTCCGTAGGAGAGGGCGATCCAGAAACAATAATCTCACTACCCACCCCATTAGAAGTTTTAGTGGCAATATTAAACGGAGAGGCAGAAAGTTCAGGTGGTGGAGCGACATAAAGCGTTAAATCCGAAACGTTAAAAACAGGGGAGATTCCCCACTCAGCGGGTAACTGTAATAAATATGCGTTTTCGCCCAACTTCTTTAACACTCGAAAAGGACCGGCTCTCCTATTTGCTAATTTCTTTATAGTGCCCGAAGGCATCCGTTCAGGGGTGAGACGAACCATTACTAAATCACCAATATTCAAGTGGACGGCTCGCCTATTTTCGTTAGCATTCGATTGATAAATAGCA
Source organism: Dactylorhiza incarnata (assembly GCA_033032865.1). NCBI lineage: Eukaryota > Viridiplantae > Streptophyta > Magnoliopsida > Asparagales > Orchidaceae > Dactylorhiza > Dactylorhiza incarnata. Next base: position 4,059,815 of record JAWHQI010000170.1, read on the forward strand.
TATTGTTTAGCTAGCGTCTCACTAATTTGCTTATGGAGATTGTGAACGTGCGAGGCAAAATCCTGGGCAAAATGACTAGTTTTAAAAGATGGGGGTAGCGGCACTAAATCAAGAGGCACGGGTGCCTTATAACCATGTACAATCTCATTCAGAGACAAACCGGTTGACCTATTCCTTGAATTATTGTAAGCTATTTGAGCATGAGGAAGAATAAGGTCCCACGTACCTTTATGATCGCCCACTAAACAACGAAGTAATCCACCCAAACTTCGATTGACCACTTCCGTTTGCCCATCCGTTTGGGGATGATAGGCCGACGAAAACATAAGTTTTGTACCCATAAGCTTCCAAAGTGTTTTCCAAAAGTAACTAGTGAATTTGACGTCCCTATCAGACACTATCGTTTTGGGAACGCCCCGATGCGCCACGACCTCTTTGAAATACAACTTAGCAACATGGGATGCATCGTTGGTATTGTGACTAGCGACAAAATATGCCATTTTAGAAAATCTATCGACGACGACAAGGATGGAATCGTGTCGCCGAAATGTCATAGGTAGGCCCAAAATAAAGTCCATACTAACGTCCTCCCAAGGAACAGACGGAATAGGAAGAGGTGTATAAAGACCCGCGTTGGTCTTGTTTCCTTTTGCTAATTGACACACACGGCAACTCCCAACGATCTTATTAACCATTGGCTTAAGCCCCGACCAAAAGAATTTATCTTTCACTAGTGTTATCGTTTTATCCCGGCCGAAATGTCCCCCTAGCCCTCCACTATGTAGCTCCCATACAATGAAATGACGTAGTGAAGAGCGGGGAATACACAATTGCGTATGCCTAAATAAATAACCGTCACGAATGTAGTATGCCGAAATAATAGAGGGAGCCTGGTCCTGAGCGGCTAAATAAATATCCTTAAAATCCGGGCATAGGACGTACTCGTCTTTAATGCGTTCAAATCCTATTACCGTCACCTCCATTTTAGATAATAATAGAGTGACACGACTAAGGGCGTCCGCCACTCGATTTAACGTACCCTTAAGGTGCTTAATAATGAATGTGTACTCCTGAAGATAGGAGACCCATTTGGCATGCCGAGGGCTGATTTTATTTTGAGAGTTTACAAATTTTAGCGCCTCATGATCCGAGAGGATTACAAATTCTTTCGATATAAGGTAGTGTCGCCAATGTTGGAGACAACGTATTACGGCATAAAACTCACGATCATAATTGGAATAATTTAATTTTGGGCCCGCAAGTTTCTCGCTAAAGTACCCAACCGGATGTCCCTCTTGGCTTAACACTCCTCCAATTCCTATCCCCGAAGCGTCGCATGATAGTTCAAACACTTTGTTAAAATCCGGCAACCGTAGTAGGGGGGCTTCGGACATCCGATCCTTAATCATTTGAAACGCGCTAGTGGCCGATTTGGTCCATTTAAAATCACCCTTCTTCATACATTCAGTTATTGGTGCCATGATACTACTAAAATTGCGAATGAATCGTCGATAAAACGTGGCCAATCCATGAAAACTCCTAACCTCCCTAATATTTTGTGGTTCCGGCCATTCTTTAATCACTTGGACCTTCTTAGGGTCAACATGTATACCCTCAGCACTCACTATGTATCCTAAAAATTCCACGGTAGTCACACCGAACGCACACTTCTTAAAATTAATGAATAAGTTCTCTTGGCGCAATGTAGTAAGAATTGTTCTCAAATGAGTTTCATGATCGATCGGCGAAATACTAAACACCAAAATATCATCGAAATAGACTACGACAAATTTTCCCATGTATGGCTTAAATACTTGAGTCATTAATCGTGAGAAAGTACTAGGTCCGTTGGTGAGTCCCTCTCCTAGCACTAACCACTCGTAAAGCCCGTCCTTAGATTTAAAGGCCGTTTTCCATTCGTCTCCCTCCCGAATCCTTATTTGGTGGTAACCACTCTTTAAATCCAATTTTGAGAACACGGTGGCACCGGATAACATATCCAATAGATCATCCAAACGGGGAATGGGAAACCTATACTTGCCAGTTATTTTATTGATGGCCCGGTAGTCTACACACAACCTCCAAGACTTATCTTTCTTCGGGACCAACAAGGCAGGGACGACACAAGGGCTTTTACTATGGCGGATAAATCCCTTTGCTAATAAATCGGAAATTAATATTTGTAGTTCATTATGTGCGGAGGGATTAAGTCGGTAATGGGGTTGATTAGGCAAGGATGAGCCCGGGACGAAATCAATTTCGTGTTGAATGTCCCTGATGGGTGGCAACTTGGAAGGTAAATCTACCGGATAGACGTCCTTATATTCTTCCAATAACGTGCGCAGAGATAACGGTAGGTTCTCTAAATACGGTGAATCTTCCTTAGCTTGTAGGCATACTAACGCATAAATGACGCCATCTAGAAAGGTCTCGCGTTCTAACTCCTTCCTACTTATAAAACTTATGGTTTTCCTTTCCGCAGGCACCACTGTGTCCTTGGAAGCAATCGACGGGTCCTTAGGTGGTGTGGGTTTCAAAACAATGGTCTTACCATTGAACTTGAATTCGTAAGTGTTGGCTCTGCCAAAACGGGTCACGTCATAATCATAAAGCCATGGACGTCCTAGTAGAACGTGACATACATCCATAGGGATGACATCGCAGCACACTTTATCGACATAGCTCTTCACCGTAAGCGGTACCAAACATCGTTTAGAAACTGCGATAGACGTTTTGTTCACCCATGCTATCTTATACGGATGTGGATGTGGCTCTGTGATTAAGTGCATTCGAGTGATGACATTCTCTGAAACAACGTTCATACTACTACCGCTATCGATTATCAGCTTACACCACTTGTCACCGTTCTTAAAATTTACCGAGAAGATATTTGTCCGATTGTAATCGTCCGTCGCACGTGGTGTATTCAGAATACATCTCATAATCATCATAAAAGAGTCGTCATCAATATCCCTCGGCTCGGCGTCAGACTCAGTAGTACCGGCTTCGTAGACGATCTCGGCGGGATCAGACGTGGAATCTAAAAGGGCTAGGGGTTTTCCCTTAGTGGGGCACTCACTAGAGTAGTGCCCTTGGATCCCGCAAGAATAACAGGTGGCGTTAGTCTTATTAATACGCCCTATTGGAACTCTCTCACCAGTGGGATTTTTGATGTTCCTACCGGTAATGACCACGGAGTTCGAATCTGTTGATCGAAACCTACCTTTGTCTCGCACGGAGGATGAGGGTGGGATCCTAAAATGGATTTTCCTTTTTGGAAAGATCGTCCCTTGGACTTATAGGCATTGTGCTTTTCAATATCCAAAGCTGCATTAAACGTTGCGTTAAGATCCGTGTGACCATAGCGCAGAAGCTTGCCTTGGATATCCGGCCTGAGTCCCTTACGAAAACGTGATAGTGTTACTTCGGGCATTTCCCGGATGTCACATCTCACCATCATATCCTTAATAAGTTCCATGTACTCCGCTACTGATTTGTCCCCTTGGCGAAGGGTGGCTAGCTCATCGAACATTTGGGTTCGGTGATACGCGGGGACATATTGGTCAGTCAACAGTGCTTTCATGGCAGCCCACCCAATTGGGGGTACTCCATTCACGGTACCCATTCGCCTCTCTTCGTTCAACCAGAACGTCTTGGCCCTACTCAGAAGCTTCATTCGTGCCACTCGCACCTTATCACCGTCAGACAGATTGTGCCACTCAAAGTAGCACTCGATCTCCATGATCCAATCTAGGAAAACTTGAGGTTCTCCCTTTCCATCGTAGGATTGTGGATGTAGTCGCACGGCCCTAGTTAAATTGAATTCGTCGTCCTGATCACGATGGTGATTTTGTCGTTCGTTTCGTTGGTTGGCGGGCTGTGGTGGGGGCCCCTGCCGATTTATCCCAAAGCCGGGATTTTGAGGCGCCGCCTGATTTACGGCCAACCCTTGTATTAACTGGGTGAGTGCATCGAATCTAGCGTTGAACTCTTCCCTAAGCTCCGCAATCGCTGCTGGAGCGTGCTCATCATCATGGTGGTCGGCCATGGGTGAGGTGGATGGAAAATATTCCGTACCAAGCCTAGTGCACATAAACAGCAGGACAACCAGAATTTTGACCAGATATTTTTTTATAAAAGGATTTTTTTGGAGACTGTTATAGTAGGAGAATAAAAATAATTTTTTAGACTTTTTTGCTTAGAAAAATAAGGAGAGCATACGGGATTTTTTTTATAATTTTCTGCAGATTTTTTTTTTGGATTTTTTGCTATTCGCAGACCAAAGTAAAAAGAAAATTCAGACTTTCGTTGTCTAATACGAAACGTGCACGACCAAGTGTGGGTCGACGACCTAGGACAGGAAAACGTAAGGATGGTGTCGATTGAGAAATCAACACAACCTCTCTCTGATACCAAATTTGATGTAGCACGTTCCTATGAGCCTACACGGGTGACGTCTAGGATAATCTCGACACAATATACTCTCTCGGTTCCGCACAATAATGAAACGCAGCAGCACAATTATTTTATTTATTTCTCGCGCTAACGTGCGGATAGCCAACCCGCTAGAGATCGTATCACGGCTATAGGCCAAGATCCGATCAAGCTAAAGGGACGAATATTTGCGTCCGTACGAGCGTTGTTGTACCAAAGAAAGATCCACCAAAACAATTCCGATTCGCAAACGGTTGATCTTTCCCCAACAAGAAAATAACAAGGATCGCCAATCCTTTCGATAGTATCCGGAAAATCAAACGAAAAATACAAATCTACCAAAGAAACACCGCGAGAATTTTACTTGCTTCGAGAAATCACGCTAAAATCGTCCACCACAAAAACGATCTAAGAAAGGAGATCTCTTGAGTAGAATATCGTTACCCCTCTCGGAATCGTAGATCCGAGATATTGGATCCACTAGGAAATGATCGCTCTCCTTTGGATCACGGAAGGGGGCTCCAAATGATGTAGGAAACTCGTTCGTCTTCCTCGCCTTTGCACCGGAGAGATTCACCCGAACTGTAGGCTCTTGCACTTGACGTCTTCCCCTCCAAAAGCGGGCGGCTAGAAGAAATTTCGTGGAGGATTCTCGTGGAGGAAGGAGGTGTATGAGGAAGGTGAAGGAGAAGTAGAAAGAGGAGAGGGAGGGAGAGAGAGAGAGCCGAAACCTGGGAGAGAAATCCCAAGGGGGGCGGCGGCAATGTGAGAGAGAGGGAGGAGAATAGTTTAGGGTTAGGCAAGTTTGTCCAGCAAATAAAATCTGATTTTAAATTAAAGTCTTAGCCTTATATAGGCCTTACAACACAAGTGCTAATAGCACACCAAACATAGTGCTAAATGCACACCAAAAGTTCAAAATAAAATAATAAAATGCAAGCCATAATTAACTCAAAGTCATAACTAAGCAAACATAAAAATAATAATTAATTCTTGCGGCGTGGACGAAGATTGTAGCCGTGGCCGCCACGGCGCCGCATGTCTTTAGCCGGCGGGCCGTCATCATCATCTTCCGTCGCAACTCCATGATCAACCAATGCGCCATGTCCGTGATCTTCGTCTTCAAGTTGGCCGTCATGGTGGCTGTCGCCATCACTAATGAGCACTAGTGAGAAGATCTTGAGGCAACAAGGGTTAAGTAGCATTTTTTGTATTCTACAAGTGAAAACTTTACAAAAAAAAATTATTACCTATGATAAAACATCACATTAATTTATTGGCCTTTTCTCTCATTTTCTTCATGTCCCCTTGGGATGCAGAAAAATTATTTTCTACCTGCATGATGGGTTTGACGCCAAGGGCGATCTCACCTTCTTAGTAACTTTGACTATGGGATCCAACATGACACAACGACATCAATAGCATGATATGGTTTCTCGTCAGAGAGATTGAAGCCACAAATGATGTCACCCATATCTCGCACAGACCCATGGCAGACTTGAAGCCTCTTATCCATCACATGAAACATTTCTTTGTTTGAAACTGCAGAGCCAGCAACCGCGGCTCCACTAGAGATATTTGTTCCTCATAAATAACGTCACTTGGAGGAAGCAACAGATATGGATGTAAATAAATAACGTCCTGAACAGAAGCTTATAGAATACACAAAAATAATTTCTCCATTCCCATTCTCTAACCCAAGATAAAGAATACATCTTGAAATTTGTTAACAGCGAGTTTCAATCTTGACTTTCTTACACATTTCAATTTTTATAGACTGAGGAATATTATATCCATGGTTTCTAGACTTACAAGAAGGAACAAATTTGTTGTTGTTTCCAGAAAAGCGTTTCATCTTCTATAGTGACCTTCTGTATGCAATGTTGCATGCTATTTTGTGAGTATATCTCTCCATTCATTTTTATTTGCTTCAGTGAAGCCTGGTAAAATTTATGAACAACTCTATTGACTACATTTCCTCTTCAATATCCATGACATTCAGCTTATCAAGCCTTGTAGTGTAGGATAATGCTATGTAGTAATTTTGCATTTTATCTGTAATTAAATTGGATTCTTTCGTCTATTTTATCAAATGAGTCTTCTGAATAAGCTTCCACAGTTTTTTCACTTGTTGTTTCTTGATCTCTATCTATTAATAGGCGTGGGGAAAACGTCTCTTGTGCATCTAATTCTTGAAGGTTCTTCAATTGCTCATCCACGTCCAACGATTGGGTGTGCGGTTGGTGTAAAGGTAAAACTATGCTTCCTCCTGGGTAATTATTATTTACCTCTCCTAAGGTTTAGTTAACTATTATATTTGAGGTTTGACACAACTTTTTCCATTTTACTTCCATTGGTTTAATAAATGTTAAAATGACTCTTTTGGCCTTAAAAATTGATTTTATAGTTTGACACTTCATGAAATAAAATTCATATAAAATCTAAACTTCTAAATGACATAATGAAACTTATCTAACATGTATGAGACACCATAAACTCCCAAACAAGCTTAAACACCTAAGCGATGTTTTTGATATAGGGAGGTAAATAACAATTATCCCTTCTCTTTATAGAAATTGACAATGACTTGACTATGTAACGTCTAATTTATTTCCAGCATATTAGTTATGCGAGTGCAGGCATCTCATCTAATAGCCTAGAAGGCGGTGTAGAGAGGGACTTCTTTGTTGAGCTCTGGGACATATCTGGACATGATCGGTACAAAGATTGTCGATCCCTTTTCTATACTGAAATCCATGGTAAGGACTGAAGAATGTCATCATCTTATTTTTAACTTCTCCTGATCTCCATAGCCATTGAATGTACAAACTTGTATTGTACTTTGTTGATGCAGGTGTTGTTTGTTGATTATATAAATGAACCTACTCATGCCAAACTATTACCATGTTTAAGCTCATTTTGTACTTTTTATTGAGTTCACAACAACCTTGAACATAACTCCAAAATATTTATGAAGCATGTTTTTTATTTTCTTATCAAACTTGACTCATAATCTAGTTTCCCGTTATGGACCCACGTTGGGGACGCACGTATCAGCGACGCATCCAATCCATCAGGGATCGATCGTTTTCTATTTGCACTCTTTATCGCACTATTTATATTTCAATGTTGCGCATGTGTTATTTAGACTCATTTGTGTTATGACCCAACTCCCAAGTGAGGGGCTTGAACCTATTTGGATGGTTTAGTTTGAGTGAAAATGAATCAAGAATTTATTATCTAAATTTCTCTCTCTCTCTCTCTCTCTCTCTTTCTCTCTTCTCTTTTCTCCCCCCCTCTCTCTCTAAACCCTGTCTCCAGTCTGTAACTCATGCACCCGTCGGGTATTCCGCAAGACATGCCCTAGCAGTGAAGGCGATGCGTCTCTCGCCGGGAAAAATCCAGTCCCTCTCCCTCTTCTCCTCTGACCTTCTTCGCAACCATAGCTCCACCGGGATCTAAGAAAGGATACTCAAATCCCTTGAGGGACTTCTCCTTCACTCAATCTAGCACTTGATCTCAAACCGGAGCACACAAAAACTTGGTATCAGAGCCACTCCTCGCCGACGCTGCCGACGACGACACCTTACCCCCTCTACCGACCGTGCTAAGGCCCTCTTCCGTCCCAGCGGCCTGTTTCTCTTTAGTTGCAATCGACGACCCTCCAACCAGCCACACCTACGTCGCCGCATGCGATTTCGGATTCTTGCCCCCACCGTACTTTCCCCCACCGCCGTGTGCACCCATGGATGAAGGGGGTGTGACCATGACCCAATTGATGGAGATGTTCCAATCAATGGTGGTCTCCCTCCACGCCCGGATAGACCCCATATACCCCCCCCACCCCCCCACCCACCCCACCCACCGCGCGCATCTGGCTCCTCCAATGATGGCCCTTACAGTGGCCACCGCCCTGGGCTTGGCCACCCTCACTCCGAAGGTAGTGACATTCCTCGTTATGTGAAAATGGACTTATCCCATTTTTGAAGGCCGCGAAGACCCTCTCGCGTGGCTCATCTGCTGCGAGCTATTCTTCACCAACCAACGGAGACCGTGGGAGGATCGCCTTGGCATTGCCTCGTTCTACCTCATGGGCCCAACCCAACTTTGGTTCACTCATCTACAAAGGGAGCGACCCCAGCTCACTTGGGAGGAGTTCAAATACACTTGCATGCTCCGCTTCGGCCCCCCATTACGCAGTGACCCTCTTGGCGATCTCATTGCCCTCAAGCAAACATGCCTAATCAACGTCTATTTGGAGAAGTTCCAAGTCTTACTTGCTCGTGCTCCCTCTGTGAGCCCCTCCTAGCAGGTCCCCATCTTTACGACGGGCTTTCGTGAGCGCCTTCGTCTCGACGTGGAGTTCCAGGCCCCTCCAGACCTCACGACCGCGATGAGTCTCGCGCGGGTTTGTGAGAAGCGCCTCCTCTTAGACCGGCCCGAAGACAGCTGCATGGATACGACTGGGACTTTCTGGGGCAACAACACCCCAAGGCAACCGCCCCTGGATCTTCTAAGGGAGCCGATTCGATCCGCCCTCTCTTCCGTTGCCGCCTCTCTGTCTCTGAGACGGCCGACTACCGCGCCAAGGGCCTCTGTTTCAATTGCGATGAAACTTTCGTACCGGGCTACATATGCCAGCGTCTCTTCTAGGTGGAAGTGGACGACCCTTCTGATAATGATGATGATGCGGACATGGGAGTTCCAAAGATTTCCATGCATGCCATCTCCGTCCCTCAGGAGGGTCATACGATCCAGATGACCGTCACACTCGGGGGACAGACCCTCCTCGCCCTCATGGACTCGGCCAACACGCACAGTTTCATCAGCCAAACTACAACTCACCGTCTTCACCTTCCCGTCACACAGCGCAGTCGTGTGCACGTGTCTGTGGCCAACGACCACCAGATGGAGTGTTCAGGCATCTGCTGCAGGATTCCCATTGTAATGGAAGACCATCACTCCCTCGTAGACCTCCTTGTAGTGGACCTTCAGGTGGTTTGAGGTGGCGCTTGACATACGCTGGCTCCGGACTTTAGGGCCACTGACGCGGGATTTTGACTGCCTCACTATGAGCTGACACCAGGGTGCACAATGGATTGAGTGGCACGAGCACTCCCAGATGGCAGGGGTCTCTTCCTTCTTCGTCCTGGAAGCTCCACAGTCAACGGTTGTTCTCAAGGCCTCAAAGTACTCCTTCGGCCCGAGGAGCGTCACATACTTAGGCAATCTAATTGATCCACCACATAGTTCTCCAGTTGGTTTGTGTACATACATTGCAAGTTATGAGTCATAAATTTTAGAAAAGCAATCAATTGAATTCTTATGTGAGATGCTAATTGTTGAAAGGAAAGAAAAGATCGATTTTATTATTCATCCATAGCGGATTTATTTAAAGAGTTACAAGAGAGACCTAACACCGGATAGACAATGTGAGACTAAATCACCTTACAAGAAATAATACTACTAATAATAATCTCTACACCCCCCTCAAGTTGGGCGTGTGATGTTGACCATGCCTAACTTGCCAACAAGCTGTCTAAAGACACGTGTACATAATCCCTTGGTAAGGATGTCTGCCAATTGTTGTTCGGATGACACGAACGGAGTGACCACAATGTCCTTGACTATATTTTCCTTGATGAAGTGTCTGTCGATCTCAATGTGTTTTGTTCGGTCGTGTTGCACTGGGTTGTGAGTAATGCTGATGACAGCCTTGTTATCACCGTACAGTTTGATAGACTCGCTTCTTTTAAGGTCAAGATCTTTCATGATGGTGAGGATCCATAGCCCTTCACAGATCCCATGAGCCATGACCCTGAACTCTGCCTCAACGTTGGATCTGGCCACCACATGTTGTTTTTTGCTCCTCCAGGTAACCAAATTTCCACCCAACATAGTGCAATATCCAGACGTGGATCGTCGATCCTCAATTGATCCGGCCCAATCTGCATCAGTGTAAACCTCAACAGTCAGCTCTTTATTTGGTGAAAAGAGGATGCCCTTCCCAGGTGAGGACTTGAGGTATCTGAGGATACGATGAGCAACATCAATATGACGGGTCTTTGGAGAGTGCATATATTGGCTGAGCACTCCCACCGCATAGGAGATGTCCGGGCGAGTATGCGACAAGTAGATCAGTTTTCCTACAAGCCTCTGAAAACTGGGAATATCTTCAACCGTTTCACCATCGTCTCTTCCAAGTCTGTGGTTGGCTTCAATCGGGGTATCAGCCGGTATACACCCACTCATTCCTGAAGCTTTTAGGAGTTCAAGTATATTGTACAACCCTTATTCTCCGAGGATGGGACCCACTCAAGGCCACGTAGGCAGAGGTCAAAGTCAAAGAGGCAGACAAATCAGCCAGCAGGAGCAAAAGAAGGCTTGGCGAGTATTGGTAAATACTCGCCCGAGGGGCGACTATGGTCGAAGATACGTGCCGAGTATCCCTTATGTCGCCCCAAGTGTCCGGCAAGCCACAGAAGCCCTGCGCGAGTATCGGCCCGGCTTGTGCGAGCAGCAACCAATACTCGCCAGATGGGCGACTATAGTCGGAGATACATGCCGAGTATCCCGTATGTCGTCAGGTTAGGGCTGGGCTATAAAAACCCCCCTACCCCTTGGTTGCCTATAAATAGGACCCCAGGGGTACTTGGATTGGCACCTGTGCTTGAGCTTCTGGATCCCGATTTCCAAATTCTCGAGCCCGTCACCCCTGCTTGCTAGCCAAGCCGGTGCCTTCCTCGTACCCTGCTCGGCCATTCTTGGTTGTGGAGGGGAAGACTCCTTTGAGCTTCCGGGTACGTGGTGGGACCTCCCTGCCGCAGCACCTGGGGTCCTGTTGTTGCTCTCCTAGCTTCCTCATAGTCGCCAGCTTGATCATCTCGTCGGACAGCTGGGCAAGTAGCCTCCGGCTGCAAAGGTCCGAATTTTGAGGTCAGGATTTTCCTGGCGTCAACACTTTGGTGCGGTGAGCGTGGATCGCAGCCAGAGGGAGAAAACCTAATAGGAAGACAAGATGGTCGTAGAAGGCGACCACGAGGAAGTGGTCGGCAACCCGTCAGGAACTGGCAGGTTCGTGACGATGGAAGTTTTCGAAGCATTCGCCCAGCGCATGGAAGGGGCTATGCGAGCAGTGTTCCAGCAGGGTGCGGAGGTCACGGCGACCTCGCCTAATCTCCTGGTGCTGACCGAGGGCGAGGAGCGCACCCAGCGCGCAGGAAAGAAGCACATCGATCCGGAGATCGAGCGACCAAGGAGGTCGCAACCCTTCCCGCAATCATCGCAAGGAATTCGCTTCCGCGAGGTGGAAGAGCAGGCGAGATATCAGGATACTCGGCCTTATGGCGAGTATGGCCATGATACTCGCCAGCTTGAAGACCGTCGTCCAGCGAGTGGGAGGAGCCCATTCTGTGAAGACATCCTTGTCGCGCCCGTGCCGGAAGGATTCAGTGATCCTGTGTTGAAATACTACACCGGGAGGGACGACCCTGTTCGTCACATCCAGTGGTTTGAGGATATTATCTCTATCCGAACCATGTCGGATGCGTTCAAGTGCCGGCTGTTCGCCATCACTTTTACAGGGAAAGCCAGGGACTGGTTCCACCAGTTGCCTCTGGGCTCGATCTACTGTTTCGAAGACCTGTGCCGTGGAGTAACGACCCGGTTCGCCACAGCCCAGAAGCTGAAGAAGGAGGCGACAACTCTGTTCCTTGTGACCCAGAGGCCGGATGAGCCGTTGGGGGCCTATATCGAGCGTTTTCAGGAAGATGTGCTGCATATCGAGGAGGTGGATCGCACCATCCTGCAGCTGGCCTTGACGTTCGGGATAGGGCAAGGCCTCTTCAAGCTGGAGCTCGGCAGGAACCCTCCCTACTCCTACGACAACCTCATCGTGAGGGCCAACAAGTTCGTTCAGGGGGAGGCTTCCAACCGGGACTTCTTGGCTAACCTAGCGGAGGTGACCAAGGCAGCAGAGGAAGGGAGGGAGAAGGTCCCAGAGAAGAGGAAGAGGGAAGAGCCCCCGAGGGCAGAGAGGAAGAAGCCAGAGCGGCGAGAAGAGATGAGAAGGGAGGAGCCAAGCAGGAACGATGAGAGGCGACTCGTCGTGGTTCCGGAGCGTCAAGGAGAGGAGAGGCGCTATCAGGTTTCGGACAACCGGCCGCCATGGAGGCCGGCTGGACGGCACCAGCGTCAGGATCAGAGGGGAAGATCCCCCGAGAGGAGGCCTTACCACCAGCAGGGAAGACGAGAGGGAAGGAGAGATGAAGCCATGATAGTTGCCAGGCCTGGGCACCCTCAGGGCAAGAAGAAGAAGAAGAAGAAGCAGCCAAGGAAGGAGCAGATGGAAGAGGTTCCGCTCTACTGCGACTTCCACCAGGCGGAGGGGCATGCCATGATGGCCTGCCCAGCTTTTTGGGAGGCCAGAAGGAAGCTAGCCGTAGGGGAAGCCGGAGGAGAGCAGCGGAGGATCGAGGCCCCTGCCGAGCCGCAGGCAGGGCAGGCTGCCGTCGTTCGAAGGAGGAACGAGGATCGCGTCGACCGCGGAGGCCGTGGAGAGCTTGGCCAAGGGAGTCGAGGGGGAGAAGGAGTTGGAGTGATCCATGGGGGAGCCGGGCTGGGAGCTTCCCGAAAGGGGAGCCTCCATCAGATCTACCGTCGGAGCGTCGCTTCGACCTCGCAAGCCCCGCCCCCACTGGAGGAGATCACCTTCTCCGAGGAGGACATGCTAGGGAATAAGAATCCCTTCCATGATGCCCTCGTCATCCAGGCCGCAGTGGAAGACTTCACCGTTGATCGAATTCTGGTCGACAACGGTAGCTCCGTGAACGTCATCTTCAAAGGGACGTTCGATGGACTGGGAGTCAGGCCCGACAGAGTTCGAGCAGCAGATGGTCCCCTCTTTGGCTTCTCCGGAGAGAAGAAGGAGGTGGAAGGAGGAGCAGATCTCCTTGTAACCCTCGGTGCCACCTCCATCAACTGTCGATGCGTAATCGTCGACGCCCCGAGCTGTTACAAGGCCATCTTCGGGAGGCCACTTCTCAACGCCTTCAAGGCCGTCCCTTCCTCCTACCATCAGTGCTTGAAGTACTGCCAGGGGGATGTTCAGGTGAGGATCAGGAGCGATCCAAGAGCCGCCAGAGAGTGCTACCTCAGCGCCGTCAGTACCATCAGCTGGATGGCTGACGCAGAAGAATTCGGAAGGGTGCTGGAGAGCCCAGCTAGGCTGGAGGTAGCCGAGGAAGTCGAGGAGATCGAGGTGCTCTCCGCAGCAGGAGCATTCGGGCTGGTGAAGATCGGCGGGTCCCTGAAGATCGAGGAGAAGATAAGGATGGCGGCGTGTCTTCAAGAGAACGTCGACATCTTTGCTTGGAGCGCAGCAGAGATGCCGGGGATCGATCCTGAGGTCGCTTGTCATCACCTCAATTTGGATCCCGCGGCCCAGCCCGTCCGCCAGAGAAAGAGAAAGAATGCCACTATCCTGGCCGAGCCAATCCGGCAGGAGGTGAAGAAGCTGCTAGACGCAGGCTTTGTGTCAGAGATCCAGTATCCAGGCTGGGTCTCAAATGTTGTAATGGTTAAGAAAGTAGGGGGCAGCTGGCGAATGTGTGTAAACTTTTCTTTGATGAATAAAAGCTGTCCGAAGGATTGTTATCCCTTGCCTCGAATCGACGCGCTGGTTGATTCAGCCGTCGGTTTTTCTGTAATGAGCTTTCTTGATGCGTTTTCAGGATACCATCAGATCCGGATGCATCCCCCTGACTGCCGCGATGTTTCCTTCATCACTGATGATGGCTGCTACAGCTACAAAATGATGCCCTTCGGGCTGAAGAATGCCGGAGCCACCTATCAGCGAATGATGGATCACATTGTCAATATGAATAAATTTTCAAGGAGCAAAAGGGGAGGAACCTGGAGGTGTATGTGGACGACCTCTTGATTAAAAACAAGAGCGTCCAGGAACACATTATGGATCTGGTGGAGACCTTTGCGACGCTAAGGAGGTTCAAAATGAGGTTGAATCCTGCGAAGTGCATCTTTGGAGCGGGAAGAGGCAAGTTCCTGGGGCATCTCCTTACCCCGGAGGGAGTAGAGCCTAACCCCGACAAGGTTAGGGCGATCCTGGAGATGCCTTCCCCGAGGACAATGAAGGAGGTGCAGAGGTTGACTGGAAGGTTGGCGGGTCTTAGCCGCTTCCTGTCAAAGGCCGGGGAGAAGTGCTCTCCATTCTTCAGAACACTCCGCAAAACGGAGAATTTTGAGTGGTCCGAAGTATGCGAGAAGGCATTCGTAAAACTGAAGGAGCAGTTGACTCAGACACTTCTCCTTCAGAGCCCAAAAGAAGGCGAAGACCTGCTCATCTACCTGAGAGTAGGGGCAGAGGCTGTGAGCTCTGTGCTAGTCCGAGAAGAGAGGAAGAAACAGTTACCCATCTACTACGTCAGCCGGGTACTAAAGAAGGCGGAGCTGAAGTATCCAATCCTGGAGAAGCTTGCCATCGCCTTGGTGGTGTCAGCGCGGAAGCTCCGACCTTATTTTCAGGCTCACTCCATCCGAGTAGTGACTGATCATCCTCTCCGAAGCATCTTGGAAGGAGTGGAGCATTCAGGGAGATTAGCGAAATGGTCGGTAGAACTCAGCGAGTTCGACATTTCCTTCTCACCCCGGGTGGCGATCAAGGCCCAAGCGGTAGCAGACTTCTTGGCAGACTTCTCGGCAGAAGCAGAGCCAGGGGAAGAGGTGTTCGACCCAATCCCTTGGATGATGTTTGTTGACGGAGCTTCGGGAAGGAGCTCTGTGGGAGTGGGCATCGTTCTTGTCAGCCCACAGGGAACGAGGATCGAGCAAGCCGTCGAGATCCTCTTTCCCGTCACAAACAATCAGACAGAGTACGAGGCCATAGTGGCAGGCCTGCGCCTCGCCAAGGAGCTAGGGATCCGTGATGTTCGGGCCTTTACGGATTCAATGGTGGTCGCGTCACAGATCAGAGGAGAGTTCGAAGTGCGCGACACCATCCTACAGAAGTACTTGGCAAAGGTCAAGGGATTGATTGGAGGCTTCCAGTCGTTCTCCGTCGAGCACGTCCTGAGAGAGGAAAACTCGGCGGCGGACCGTTTGGCCAAGTATGGGCCAAGAGCTGGGGGAACCATCACCGAGCTGTTCCGGCCGTCCATCGAAGAAGGGGAGATGATGGAGATCGAGCAGCGCCCCTCATGGACGGATCCTTTTGTGGCATTCCTTGCCACCGGCCAGCTTCCAGCAAGTGAAGGGGATCAGAGAAGGTTTCGGTACAAAGCGGCGTACTATCTTTTGCAGGATGAGGAGCTGTACCGTAAAACCATCTCGGGCCCCCTAGCCAGGTGTATCTCTGAAAACGAAGTACCCCGGGTGTTGGAAGAGATCCACTCGGGAGAGTGTGGAAGTCATTCTGGGACTCGCACTTTAGAGCAGAGGGTCTTAAGGCATGGTTACTTCTGACCTACTATCCGGAAGGATGCTGAGCTCTTCTCGAAGAAGTGCCAGAAGTGCCAGCTCTTCGCCCCCCTCCAGTTGCAGCCAGCCCAGCAGCTCCGATCAATCACCGCCCCATGGCCGTTCGCCATTTGGGGGATGGATTTGATTGACCCTTTCCCCCTAGCTAGTGGTCAGAGGAAGTTCATTCTCGTCATGATCGACTACTTCTCCAAGTGGATCGAGGCCAAAGCTTTGGCCAAGACCACCTCTCAAGTCGTGAAGAACTTCATCTGGGGGGAGATCGTCTGTAGGTTTGGGATTCCTCTCGCCATCGTCACCGACAACGGTCCTCAGTTTGCCAGCTTGGAGCTGGAAGATTTCTGCAGACAGCTGGGAACTGATCTTCGATTCGCCTCCGTGCATCACCCGAGGAGCAATGACCAAGTGGAGGCCGCCAACAAGCTGATCATCAACCTGCTGAAGAAAAAGGTGGAGACCTGAGAGGTAACTGGGCGGACCAGCTCTCCTCGGTTCTGTGGGCTTTGAGGACCACTCCTAGCTCAGCTACCGGGGAGACACCGTTCAAGCTCTCTCACGGATCGGAAGCTCTCATCCCAGTAGAGTTTGAAGTCAGAAGTCCAAGGGTGATCGCCGCCGAGGGCGGAAGTGAGGGATGACGACTAGAGAATGAGGAGGCTCAGAAGCTATCTCTCGACTACATCGAAGAACTTAGAGATTTAGCTTCCGCCAGGCAAGAGGAGATCAAGCGACGAATGGCAAGACATTTCGATAAAAATGTTCGCCTCAAGCACTTCCAAGAAGGTGACCTGGTCCTGAAGAAGGTAGACGCGGCGGGACGATCAGCGGCCATCGGAAAGCTCCATCCAAACTGGGAAGGGCCCTTCATCATCCACGAGTCACTCCTAACCGGAGGATACCGTCTGCAGAACCAGGAAGGAGAGCTGCTTGGGAATACTTGGAGCGGTGATGACCTGAAAAGGTTCTACCCCTAAGGGGGAATGTGTATGTCCCACCCTTGTAATCCCTATTGATTTATAAATAAAACCCTTCCTCTCCCTGAAACACGGGACTGGGAAGCTTTTTTCTGTCACAGCAAGAATCTTCAGAGAAGAGAAAAGAAAAAGCCGGTAAAATTGGTCCACATGCTAGGTTGGAAAATGAGCCTCCGACTTAATTCTCGTAAAACCCCAGAACGGATGGTGGGACAGTGCCTCGGTTCAGCAACCCTCTAAGACCAAAGCCTCTGCATTGACGGTCGAGATCAGCTCCCCCCTTGCATGTTGGCCATGGTTCGTATCGATTGCACTTCTCATTCGACTGGAGAGATTACAGGGAAGAAGTCTGGACGCCGACCTTCCGATCGGGCAAAGAAGTGATCAATTTAAACCAGCTCGCTACAAAGCGTATTGTTGCCAGCTTTTCCTCCGATTATGTGAGTTATTGTGCTTAAACGTGCTTAAACTCCCCTTAAAATTGTTGAGCAACAGGAAACAGGTTTGGCCGGCATTCATCATCCAAGTAGGAGGGGACCTCGGGACGGTGTGCTCCCAGGGAACTCCCCGACTGTCATTCCCTACTGGACGATCTGGTCGTCGATCTCCGTCACCACCAGTTGGGAAACGAGCCTCCGACTTAACCCTCGTAAATCCCCAGAACGAATGATGGGACAGTGCCTCGGTTCATCAACCCTTTAAGTCCAAGCCTCTGCATTGACAGTCGAGATCAGCTCCCCCCTTGCATGTTGGTCACGGTTCGTATCGACTGCGCTTCTCATTCGACTGGAGGAAATACCAGGAGGAAGTCCGGACGCCGATAACCCGACTTGAAAAAAGAGGTGACCGATTTGACCCACCAAAAGACGAAGGCAGCAAGCATCCAAGTCAACGGAGGCCCCGAGAATGTGTGTCCCTGGGGGACCTGCCCGGCTGCCATCCCATACTTGACGTCATCCTTCGAAGACAGCAAACATCCAAGTCAACGGAGGCCCCGGGAATGTGTGTCCCTGGGGGACCTGCCCGGCTGCCATCCCATACTTGACGTCATCCTTCGAAGACAGCAAACATCCAAGTCAACGGAGGCCCCGGGAATGTGTGTCCCTGGGGGACCTGCCCGGCTGCCATCCCATACTTGACGTCGTCCTTCGAAGGCATCAAAACATCCAAGTAAGAGGAAACCACGGGACGGTGTGTCCCCGAGGGACCTGCCCGTCTGCCATTCCTTGACGTCATTCTCCGTCGACATCAGTTTTTCAAGTAGAAGGGAGGCCTCGGGATGATAAGTCCCCCCGGGCCTCCCCGACTGCTGAACTCTACTTCTTCCTTCCCTTGAAGAGCTCCTTTTGATTATTGCATAAATCCTAACAAACTCTCCACTGGGTGCAAGTCGAGGCCCTGGGAGCAAGAATGCAGGTGCGAGTATGTTGGTGCGAGTATGCAGTATCAAACACTCAACCTTGCCGAGATCCTAAGAGCCTAGCGAGCACTCAACCTCGCCTCGAGCCTAGGAGCCTAAGCGATATACAAGCAAGGAAGTAAGTACAAAGGCAAAGAACAGGCAAGCAAAAAAATCCAGTTCCTTTCATTTCTGCAAAAAATCTTGTGTACAACACGTTACAGGTATATTAAAGAACTGCACAAAAAGGTCGCCGGGCGAGCAAAAAGGGAGCCCAGGCGACATCCTCGCCTTCTATATCTACATCGGCCTCATCAGCAGCACCATCATCGTCGTCATCATCGTCGTCATCATCGTCATCGTCGTCCTCATCATCTTCATCCTCGGCATCGCTGGGCTGCGGCGAGGATGCTCGCAAGGGGGAGGTGGACTCTTCGGCGAGCAGCGCCGGAATGAGGTCCCCCACTGTCAATCCCATAGCTTCCGGCTTCAGAAGATCGTCTGCCTTCATCTGGTTCAGGATGACCTCCCCCGTTGCTCGCGCGATCTCCCAACGAATATAAGGCATGTCGTCGCCGTGCATCCTTATGCGCTTACCCCTAGGAATGGCCGCCTCTGCCGATTGCTGCTCGGCAGGCCGAGTTTCCAACTCGGCGATACGGATCTGGGCGACCTCCAGGGCCGAGCGAGTATCCTCCAGCTCCTTCTCAGCCTGGGGCAATCTCTTCGCTGATTCCAGCTCGGCAGCCTGCAGAAGGTAAAAAGGGAAAGGTAAGTTTGACAGCTTGCAAGGTGGCGAGTATCTTAGTAACAAGCAAAGACGCAAAGGCGAGTACCTCGAACTCCTTGATCCGGAGCGCGAGGGCGATCAGCTTCGGACCCTGCACCTTGATCGCCTGCTCGTACTCAAGTAGTCGCCTTGCTGTTGCGTGAGCCAGCTCGGCTGACCGCAAGAGGGAGCGCGAGGTCTGGTGCGCCAGATCCTCGGTAGTTGTGTCTTGCAGGACTTCGGCGTCCGCGCGACCATAGAGGGCATAGGTCACGTCGAAGGCCTCCCCTTGTCCTCCCACTCATCCGACCAGGCGGGGAGGTTTGAGCTGAGGGTCACCTCGTGCGCGCGCTCAGCCCAGGTCACCAATGGGCGACCATAGGCATCCTCGCTGCGGGTGCCCTCATTGAAGAGCGGATGGTCGCTCGGCTCGCCAGCCTCCGAAGGATCCGCCTTCTTGCCCAGATCCCTGTGGGCGACCTCCTTCTTCTGTCTCTTGGGCTCAGAGACCTTAGCCTTACCCGTTCGCTTCTTGGAAATCCCGGCCTCATCGCCGGCGACCTTGGGATCGTCGCCCCCTGGCGACAAGACAATTGGGGAGGAACCCCCAACCTCGCGCGCCGAGGTTCCCGCACCCCCTTGGGTGGCAGCCGTCGCCTTCACCGCGGGAGGAAGAGCGTCGCGCGGAAGAGTTTGCACGCCTGCAAACAAGAAGACCAAAGATTAGTCGCCTGATCAAGGCTCAAGGGCGAGTATGACTGATGCTCGCGCAAAAAGTACCTTCCCCTAGGCGAACTTCCGTGAGCTCGTCTACTCGCCTCCTCCAGAACACCACGTCAAAGCGACGATACTTGAAGGAGTCGAGCAGCTTCTCCTGACTCTCCCTCAGGAAGGGGACCGTGAAGACATTCTCCGACGGCTGGATGGGCGAGCTGGAGATGCCCGCGAAGTCGCCCTCGATGGCGACTAGTCGCTCCACCCAGCGGTGATTCTTGTTTGAAGTACCCGCCAGAGTGCAGACATGGCTGCACAGGAAGATGACGCCCTCGCCGGTCGCCATGATGGTGAATACTCGCCTAAAGACTGCAAGGTCAAAGACGATATTCTGTTCCCGCAGGAAGCACAAGAATCCCATGATCATCGCCACTCCGTTGGGATTGATCTGGGCAGGAACTATCCCGTAGAAGACGAGTATCTGGCGGAACTCGGGCCACAGAGGAAGTCGCAGACCAACCTCGAAGTGGCGGATAGGAAGTATCATCGCCAAGGGCGAGGAAGTGTTTAGTCGCTCAGACTGGCGAGGAAGCCTGGCGACATACCCCGGTGTCTCGAACTTAGCCTTGAAGTCATCTAAGTCCTTTTGCCGAGTAATCGGCTTCTTGAAGGAGGTCTCCTCGAAGTTCTTGGCATGATTTGCTCGCCTAATGGTCGCCTCGTCAGTCATTTTGGGAAGGAAGGAAAGGGAGCGAGTATGGAAGAAGGGCGAAGAGAAGAAGTCTGGAAGGTAGTCGCTCAAGGAGCTAGAGATCGCCGAAAGCGTATTTAAGACTCACCCACCCCCCTATTTATAGTAGTCGGGTAGCCTGGCTTGTCGAACACGACTCCGCGGGTATGACTAGGGGTGGCGAGTATCGAAGTAAGTCGCCAAAAGCTCAGAGCACGTCAAATGCCGACCTTCAGCTAGCGAGTACCTACATCACAGAAACACAAAGAAACTCGCCAGGATGCAGGCGACATTCAACATATGCTCGGCAAACAGCAAAAAGAAGGTAGACAAAAATCCAAACAAACAACAGATAAAGTAAAGCAAGACAAGAATGAAAGGCGAGTATCCAATTACTCGGCAAATCAATACTACTTCAAATAATAAAGTGTTCAAAGATACAAGATGCTCGCCAGGAGCTACAAGCTACAAAGAAGAAGAAAAATGAAGAAGGGGCAGCAGCTAGGGTTGTGCTTGGATGTTCGCCTGGGGATCCTGGGGCTGAGGATGTCGCCCGACCCAGCCCATGCTGCGAGCACGCTTGAAATGCTCGGAGGCCACGGACATAGCGTCCTCGCCTTGTCGCAGCTGGTCCTCGATCCTCGCCAGCCTCCCCACCGAGCCCATGCTCGCGCGCATCCCGACCAGCTCGTCATGATGCAGCTGCTGCCGGTGCTCGATCCGTGCCACCCTGCGCTCCAAGTCGCTGATAGACTGGAGGCGAGCTTCAGTACCCGACAGGCGAGTATCAAACTCCTCCAGCCGGGATACTCGCGCCTCCAAATCAGTCAGGCGACGATGAGGGTCACTGGCCGCTAGGCGCTCAACCCGTGACTCCACCTCAGTCAGGCGACGATGAGGCTCGCAGATCGATAGCCGCTCTATCCTGGACTCCAAGTCCAAGATGGCGCGAGTAGCTTTCTCTTGGTACTCGCGAGGGGGGATCCCAACGGCGTCGATCAGTGCTCCCACGGGAGTATGAGCACGACCTGCAGAAGAGCAGATGAAGAGTCAGAACTCCAGCAGAATCAAAAGAGCGGTGGCAGCTATCCGAAGGCAGCAACCAAGTACCTGGCCGAGGACTGCGGGAACGTCGGCGACCAGGGCTGCGAGATCGCCGGCGAGGAGAGACCCTTCCTCGATGCGGGGAGAGGCTGCGATGGACGCCATCTCGGCGAGTAGAGTGGCCGCCAGGATGATCCCGGTTATGGGGCGTGCTCCCCGACCGCGACCATCTCCTGTGCGCCCTCCACCCCTTGGAGCAAAGAAGGCCGAAGACCCTCCAGTCCCGCCTCTGCGTGAGGACTCCCCTTGGTGGGTAGAGGGAGCAGTTGAAATAGAAGGGCGCTGATCGCCCGGAGGAGCCACTGAGGGCGGAAGTCCAGAAGGAGGAGGCAGCAGCACGACCCCAGGCGGATGCGAGCTGCTTGCCAGCTCTGGTCGCGAGTCAGGTGGTGGCGGAGGATGATTGATGCTCGACAGAGGAGCCCCATGCTCGCTCATCGGCCTCTTCTCCACGGATGAACTGTGGAGGATCCTCACCGCACGACCACCCCGAGATCCACCCTCAGGCGAGATCATCGAGGATGATCGCAGCGGCAGAGCATCCGAAGGTTCCTCCCGAACCTCGGTATTCGGCGGACCTGAAAACAGAAGCAAAAAGCGTCAGAAATCCCGCCAGGAGTGGTTCTTGTAGCAGCATAGTCCTCAGAACAACGACTAAAGAGCTCACCTCGCGCAGGAGGGAGGTCCGGTTGGGTTTGAGTTTGGGCCCCAGCCCTACTCGCCTCCGGGGCGACCTCTGCCGAAGGAGGAAGAGGAGCAGGAGCAGGCGAGAGCCCCTCGTGAGAGAGACCCAAATCTTCCAGCAGCTGCTGACGCTGCCCGCTCAGAGGATCGGCGACGTTCTCCATAGTCGCCTCCTTCTTTTTCTCTCTCTTCTTCTTCTTAGCCGCCCTCTTCCTCTTCTTATTAGCGAGGAAGGCGTCTACCTCGGCGTCCATGCGAGGAGGAGGAATGGGAACGCCGATCAAATTCGCGAGATCAGCCTTGGCCTTTTTGGCAGCCTCGGCAAAAGCTAGCGACATTATGTGCGAGTGCAGAAGGACGGATTCGTCAGAGACCCCCCCCCCCCCCCCCTATATATAGAGCCCAGACGTCGGCCGACAAGATTCCGAGTATCTCCCGATACTCGCCCAGCCAGAGGCTCGTCGAATAAATGTTGGATGTTTCTTTCCGAGCAACTATGTTACTCGCAAAGAGCGGGGATTGTGTACAACCCTTATTCTCCGAGGATGGGACCCACTCAAGGCCACGTAGGCAGAGGTCAAAGTCAAAGAGGCAGACAAATCAGCCAGCAGGAGCAAAAGAAGGCTTGACGAGTATTGGTAAATACTCGCCCGAGGGGCGACTATGGTCGAAGATACGTGCCGAGTATCCCGTATGTCGCCCCAAGTGTCAGGCAAGCCACAGAAGCCCTGCGCGAGTATCGACCCGGCTTGTGCAAGCAACAACCAATACTCGCCAGATGGGCGACTATAGTCGGAGATACATGCCGAGTATCCCGTATGTCGCCAGGTTAGGGCTGGGCTATAAAAATCCCCCTACCCCTTGGTTGCCTATAAATAGGACCCCAGTGGTACTTGGATTGGCACCTGTGCTTGAGCTTCTGGATCCCGATTTCCGAATTCTCGAGCCCGTCACCCCTGCTTGCTAGCCAAGCCGGTGCCTTCCTCGTACCCTGCTCGGCCATTCTTGGTTGTGGAGGGGAATACTCCTTTGAGCTTCCGGGTACGTGGTGGGACCTCCCTGCCGCAGCACCTGGGGTCCTGTTGTTGCTCTCCTAGCTTCCTCATAGTCGCCAGCTTGATCATCTCGTCGGACAGCTGGGCAAGTAGCCTCCGGCTGCAAAGGTCCGAATTTTGAGGTCAGGATTTTCCTGGCGTCAACATATATATTTTCTCTGCGATATGAAAATCCCATATCTGGACCTCGCAACCTCAATGCCTAAAAAATATTTGAGATTTCCCAAGTCTTTTACTTCAAATTCCTTCGTTAGCTTCTCTTTTAGAATTTGAATCTCATCTTGATCATCTCCAGTGATAATGATGTCATCCACATAAACTATCAGAGCTGTCAACTTCCCTTTATTGTGTTTGACGAAGAGGGTATGATCCGCATTACTCTAGGAGTACCCAAAGCATGTCATGACTTTGTGGAATCTACCAAACCAAGCTCTAGGACATTGTTTCAGGTCATACAATACCTTTTTCAGCTTGCACACCTTACCTTCAGATCCTTTAGGAGAAAGACCAGGAGGTCGGGCCATATATACCTCTTCCTCCAGATCACCATGAAGAAACGCATTCTTCACATCAAGTTGGCTAAGATTTCATCCCTTACAAGCCGCGCAGGATAGAAGAACCCTTGTAGAATTCATCTTGACAACTGGAGCAAAGGTTTCCTGGTAATCAATTCCTGCCATCTGAGTGTAACCCCCTGCGACCAACCTTGCCTTGTATCTCTCCATGACACCCAGGGTGTTCTGCTTAACAGAAAAGATCCACTTACATCCCACGACGATTTTCCCTTTGGCAGCAGCACCAAATCCCATGTGTGATTTTTATCAAGGACATGCATTTCTTCAAGCATATCCTCCTTGCATCTGTCATCAGAAAGGGCATCCTGCCACGATGTAGGAATGAAAGTAGCAGACAAAGAAGAGAGAAGCTCTATGGGAGGTCATTAGAGACGAATAAGAGACGAACTGGGTTAACGGGTGTTGAGTAGAGGTACCTTCCCTTAGGGTAATAGACCCTGACGACGGATCAACAACCGGCTCTAGGATTCTGATAGGAACCCGTGTATTTGTTCCAGTAGAACGACGAGCATAAACCTGTAGGGGTTTGACCAGAGGAGCAGTAAGGGGTTTGACCAGATGGGCAATAAGGGTAGGCATAGGAGACGGGGTTGATGAGTGGAAAGGAAACAATGGAGGAATGGGTAACGGGGTGGTAGACAGAGCCGAGCGAGAATCAGTGGAAGGAACGGAACTCACTTCCATCGTAGGAGAAGTCCCCCCTGAAGTGAGGGCCCATAATAGCTCTCAAATTCAAGGAACATGACATCTTTAGTTACGAAAACCTTCCTGTGAACAGGGTCAAAACATTTGTAACCCTTTTGGGTAGGAGAATAGCCGATAAAGACACACTTGTGCGCACGAGCATCAAGTTTAGACCTGTGATAAATATGGAGAAAACAAACACAGCCGAAAACTCGCGGTTGCAGGTTTGTAGGAGACACCCGAAGAGTGTGAAGGAGATTATTATACCCGAGGACACGGGAGGGCATACGATTAATAAGGTAGGAGACAGTGAGAACGACATCCCCTCAATAATACTTGGGAAGGTGCATTTGGAAAAGAAGACACTGAGCAACTTCCAAAAGGTGGCGATTCTTGCGTTCAGCCCCCCATTTTGAGGAGGGGAGTAAACACAAGATGTTTGGTGGATAATGCCATGATGAGCAAGATAGTGTTCAAATTGAGAATCAATGTACTCACGATCATTATCGGTCCGAAGAATTTTGATAGTGACATCAAATTGCGTAGAAATCATTTTATGAAAACGCTGAAATATAGGGAAAACTTCATCTTTAGTCTTAATTAGGTATACCCATGTTGTGCGAGAGAAACATTCAATAAAATTACAAACCAACGACAACTAGAAATAGAAGCAACATGACAAGACCCCCAAACATCACTATGTATAAGATGAAAAGGTGCAGAACTAGGAGAAGAAACATGATTAAAAGAAGTACGATGATGTTTCCCAAGTTCACAAGCATCACAATGAAAATTATCAACTAAGACAGTAGGTAATGTAGAGAATAAACGTTTCATAGACATAATAGAAGAATGTCCAAGGTGACAATGCCAAGACTTCAAATTGACCGCTTGATCAGCATGAAAAGCCTGAGGAGGGGAAGATGGAGTGGAAGAATCAAACACGTAGAGCCCATCCACTGGACTACCAGAGCCAATCACCGTTCCCGTTTTCAGGTCCTGAAAAACACAGGAGGGAAAAAATGTCACATAGCAATTCATAGAGTTGGTCAAATGACTAATGAAGAGAAGGTTGCAAGTAAATTTGGGTACATGAAGAACAGAAGAAAGAGTAAGAGGGGAGCATGAGATGTTTCCTTTCCCAGTAATCGGAGATAAGGAACCATCCACGATGCTCACCTTGTCCCTACCAGACAAAGGAAGGTAAGACACAACCTGTAGGAGAGCCGGTCATATGATCCGTGGCTCCAAAATCAATAATCCAGTGAGTAGAGGGACGAGGAGGGACGAGAAGATGCATTATGAGCACCTGAAAGCCCCTGATGAACATACGAAAACGAGGACACAGAAGACTCCAGAGACTGGCCCTGCATGGATCTCATCAGCAAACAGAGCCAGAGGAGGTGCAGGCTGGACAGGGAGAGGAGGTGTCTCCTCCGATGCATCAGACAGGTAGGCAGAGCGGGACTGAGTAGAGCAACCAGACCCACGACCGCCACGCAGTAGAGAACCCCCCATAGGGCGTGGGAAAGCCATGGAGACGAAAACATGTGGCCCGGGTATGACGAGACTTCCCGCAGTAATCACAGAGCAAATGATCTTTGTCAAGGGACTTGGGCCTGGAATCTCGAGAAGCTCTACTGTCAAACTGAATAGCCAGGGTAGAACCTTCTGGAGCAGTATCGGGAGTCCATGTATGTCGCAATCGAATTCTTGCTGAACAAGACTGAAAACCTCTGAAAGAGAGGGCAGAGGAGTGCGCCCAAGGATCTGAACACTGATCTGATCAAAGTCCCGATGTAGACCATGAAGAAACTCAAAAATGCGGTTTCTGTCTTCACGAGCTCGGACAAGGAGCTCATTCGCAGGAGACACAAGAGTTAGATGGTCGAAGTGATCATACTCTTGATACAACTGAGTGAACTCCAGGTAGTAGACAGAGGGAGGGCGATCACCCTGACTAAGGAGAAAAATCTTCCGCCGTAGCTGATAAATCTGTGCAGCGTTGCCCCGACAGGAGTAAGTGGCCTCGACCCTCTTCCAAATATCTGCGGCGATCTCTAAAAAGAGATAATTCCGGGCAATAGAGTCAATCATGGAGTTAGTCAGCCAAGACATAACGAGGGAATTCTCAGATTCCCACGGGGCCCAGTCAGAAGAACCCGGGGCAGGTGCCGGAATCGTGCCCTGAACATAACCGAACAACCGCCGGCTCTTCAAGACTAGAGTAATAGCCCGAGACCACGAAAGAAAATTGGAGCCGTCCAAACGTATTGTCTTGATTTGAGGAGTATTGTGGTTATGACCGGTCCGAGTGGAGCCACTAGGCATCACAGTGGCTGAGGAAATGCCGGCACCAGAAGAGAGAGAGGTAGAGTCGTCCGTCCCTGACATGATGGTCCAAGAATAGAAATCAAGGAGCCAAGGAAGGAACACGGCAAACACCTAGATAGAAACTAGGGTTGCCTCATAGAGTGAGGAACGACACCAAGGGCATGCAGGAGCCTCCAAGATAGGGCGACACCGGAAATGCCATCAGGTTAGGGCCGCATTTCCTGTGCCAATAGAAGCGCCTGCTGCTGGCGGAAGAGAGTGCTGCGGCTGGCGGTTAGCGGCTAGCGGAAGGGAGTGCTGCGGAAGGACTGTGGCTGGCGGAAGGAGACGCTGACGCGGCTGGCGGCTGGCGGAAGGAGACGCTGACTGCGGTTGGCGGAAGGAAGCGCTGCGCGGAAGACGCTGGCTGGCGCGGGCGGTCGACGATCGACTTGGACAGACGATTGGCTGTGACCTGCGAGAGACATACGGTGGCTGAAGAAGACGCTCACTGTGGATGGACACTTGTTGCTGCTGTGCGAGATCGACGACGACAACGAAAGCAGAAGCGTGAGGAGATGGCGGATCGGAAACGAGAGCCCGTGGAGGAAACCTTACGGCTCTGATACCATGTTGAAAGGAAAGAAAGGATTGATTATATTATTCATCCATAGCGGGTTTATTTAAAGAGTTACAAGAGAGACCTAACACCCGATAGATAATGTGGGACTAAACCACCTTACAGAAATTAATACTAATAATAATAATCTCTACACTAATACATAAAGAGATGTTCTATTGTTATTGCGAGTTTCTTTTAAATTGTTTTCTAATTCTAATATTCATTTTTCTTGTAGTTATTTTATTTTCGCTTATAAAACGGCCTTAATTCTTACAAAGTGCTATTAGAACCTTCAAATTTTACTATTTTTGAAAAGGAAAAGTGATTACCTGAAAATTTATATTTTTTCTGTAGAATCTGACTAATGATTATAATGGGTATTATTTCCTCGAGCTCATTGTTTAATTTGCACGAAACGTCTTTGATTATTCATGAGATTTATTTGAAGAGGTCCTTAATTTACTAGGTGTTATATTTGTCCACGATCTCTCCCAAAGGAGGACAAAGACTAGGTTGCATAACTGGGCTGAAGAGATTGCATCATCTGGCACATTTTCGGCTCCTCTTGTATCTGGTGGCCCAGGAGGCCTATCCGTTCCTTATCTCATTATTGCCAACAAAACCGACACTTCTTCGAATCAACGACATGAAAGCAGTGGCAATCTAGTTGATGTTGCTCGAATGTGGGTCGAAAAACAAGGCCTTCTTCCACCTAGTGAGGAGATTCCATTAACAGATAGCTTTTCTAGCAGCGCAAGCCTTTTTGCAGTAAGATTTCTGATTAGGAATACCAATTACTTTATTGCGTAAAGTTTTTTTCTTATTGCTTCTATCTAAGAAGGGTGTTTTTATCGTTATGCATTTATTTGCAAGTCATATTTGTTCCTTTTGCATTCTAACATGATAGTAATGTTTTAGTTGTGCTATTCTTAATTTTCCATTTTCCAAGTGCACTTTAAAAAATATCATGCTATTTGTCAATTGTAAGAACATTTAGCGGAAAATAATACATATTGGAGCTAGAAATGAAGACTTACCTAGAAGCTCATATTTGGAGGATATCTTGTTATCGTGTGTGTTGGAGCAAGCATCTAAGCCTCCTAAACTGTTGTTGTAGTCATGCACCACTAAACCCTAAATGCTAGGATGTAATGAGAAAATGTAACTTAAGGGTCTGATCACCGTCGGTGAGTATAAGAAAATAAGCTAACACCATGTTTTTTATGAGTACTTTTTTTTGGATCAATCTTATTGCATGCAACACGGAAATCACATTTTAGGTCATTCCACTCCATTTGGCTTCATCATTAAAATGTTTGTCTCCAAGATACAAAACGGTTCATTAAAGATTGGGAAGTTCATGAAGGGAAGTAGCTTTTACTTCCCAGTTGTTAAAACCTCTTGCAATCTTCTGGTGTATTGGAGGTGGAGATGTTTAGGTCCGGTCTGGAAGAGTGCAGCTGGTGGTTCCCGTAAAAAATAGATACTGGGTGACAAATGAAACTCTCTATCCTTTGGTAGGAAATGAAGCTCAAAATAGAGATTTTGGCATTTCATGCCGCACCGGAGTTCAAAAGTAGAAATTATCCAAACACATTCATTTCTCCAGTGAGATGAATCAAAAATGCCATCAGAGTAAAAATGGAGTACCAAACAAAGTTTTAATCTATACAATATGTGAGTATTTTGTTTGCCTTGACAAAAAAAAGATTTTACCAGTAAAGCTCCACAAACAAATAGGATATCAATAAATAGCATGTGAAACATCCTAATCAAACTCGAGCTAGTTACTTCAATTTCATTCATCTTGTTTTTAGTTTAAAAATTATTGCAGTGTTCATGGTTTGGTGTTGTATTCCAACTTTGGATAAACCTTTAACTGTTCCATACTTTGCAGGCTGCTAAAGAAGCAAGATATGACAAAGAAGCTGTAATGAAATTTTTTAGAAAGGTCAGAATTTATATATTATTCTGAAAAAGGGAGATATATGTGCCTAATTATTAGTTTCTTTATGCTTTTTTGATACAGAACATTGAAGGGTTTATACTTGATTCTGTGTTCATGGTTATTTGTCATGCATGACAACCTAATTGAATTTTACTATTTCTTTTATTAGTATTTGGTCTCATTTGTCAGTTCTCACAGATAAATTTAATTATTGGTCTTATCTTGTAGATTATAGATACAGGCCCATGGAGTTTATAAAAGAACACTATGATTGTTGAATGAGAAGATCCTTAACATATTTTTTCCTTGTCTTCGGTTGTGTGCCGAATTCTTCCTTCTTGATAAAATTTGTGTACGTAGATCACTGTCTTTTACAATAGATCTGATATTGAGTCAAATTCTAGCGGGTTTGATTACGCTCATTTCAAAATTTCTAATGCTGGTTGACAGTATTGATTTCGTTATTTTGAGGCGATTAGACTCAACTCAAAATGATTTGATTCTAGCTCAGTTGATTTTTAATTAAATGTATGCATAACTATTTATAAGTATAATAGTGTATGTTATATATATTTATATTCTGTGATTTGCTTATAGTATGTGAATGTTTATTGAAGTCATACTTTGAGTCGGCTCAATCAATTTTTGACTGAAATGGGGCAAAATCATAACCGATTTTGAGCTTGTAAAGGAGCTTTAAATCCACTCAAAATCAAGTTGAGTCAAATCATATTCAAGCGTGTTTTGAGTTATTTAATAGCCTTATTGTAGCATAATTTCTTCTCCCTCACACACGAAGTGCCATGACTCTTTAATTCTCCCACTTTGTATCTCCACATCAATAATATAGGTCCTAAATAAGACTGATAACCAAATTTATGCTAGATCACTGGCTCCTAGATGCCTTCATCAATTAAAATAGAAATTAAATAAGACTAATAGAACTAGTAACAAGTAGACTGTTATATCATTTCAATTACCCATGAATTTATACTCAAACATAAGCCATCAATTTGCTGCATCACTTTCTACTTTCTGATCACCATGTTTTGAAACTTCTTTACAGTTAATCAGAAGAAGATACTTCCCTGATGAACAACCTGCTCCTAACCCATGGCCCATGCCTCCATTAACAAACACACAGCATCTCTTAGGAGAGGATCAAGTGCACGAAAATCAACTCTACGGCGGTTTCAGGTAATGTTGACTACTGATTTTACTATTCTGTTTAATGGAAGTACATGAATGGGTTGATCAACTGCCCAATTACAATAATTGTTTGGGAATAATTGGATCTCAGTTTCATTCAAGTGATTTCAATAAAAAAAATTTGGTTGAAATTAGCTGGAGCTGAATTTTCATATTTGAAATTTACATTAATAACAATGAGAGTGAAAATCAATATTTTGAGGGTAGGGGGTCACCTTCATATTTTGCATTTTGTATTTTGTTAGGATGATGGGTTATAATGTTGTTACTTGTTGTGAATATAGTTATGAGAGTTCGAGATAGCACAAGTATTTGAGTTATATTTCGAAATGAATTTGAGTTTACATGAAATGAGTTTGTGCGAAATAAATAAATATCACCACAACTCACATCATATTCGAAACTGAAATACAGACACACACACACAGGCTGGTTTGCTTGACTGCAAGTGTGTTGAACCTCAATTCCAACAGTGAGTTCGCTCGTTTGCTTAATTGAAACTGGGTAAAACTTGGTTCTCATTCTTGAAACTCATCTCAAAAAGGTGATTAGTGTGTATCAGCCTGGCTGACAAAATCACCTTCAATCTTGTTTTTTTATTGCTTTAATAGCAATATAATAATATTACATTAATGTGATGATGTGTCCGAGTATTTTTTTTACTTGTAATAAATTAATAATAGAAGTAATGAAAACTTAATGTGAGTTTGGTACGAGTTAAGCACACTGCATCACACATAAAACATACAAATTGTGTTCACATTATGTGAGTTCCTGCAAAACAAACAAATACCACCATCGCAACTAACATCAATGCATCCAAATTTGGAAAACTAAGATCCAAAACAACTAGCTTGTTTATTTCACTGCAAGTATCCTAAGTAATTGAGGGTCTGTTTGGCGTGGCATTTTGCTCCGGCGCATTATAAAAAACATCACCGACATTTTACATCCGTTTGACACCACAACAGTTGCCACATCCGCCGCAAAAAACTACATTTTGAACCTAAACGGAGATGGGTCAAACGTTCATGACCCGCAGTTTGCGACCACTGCTTTCGTGACTGCCACAATCACGCCAAAGGGACCCTGATTCTTACTTTGTCACGCCAAGGCTTCGTTTGGCGCGGCGTTTTTGCTCCGGTGAGTTTGGACAAAAACACCACCGTCGTAGAATGTATGTTTGGCATGACAGCAGTTATGACCGCCACCAAGAAAAGAAAGCTAGTTTTGAACATAACAGTGAATGAAGTTCCTTAGGTGAGGTCAGGCATTCACGAACGACGGGTCATAACCACCGCGTTCACGACCGCTACCGCCGTGGAATCCGAGTTCGTTCTCGAACTCACTTTTGGAAAGGCTGGGAGGGAATTTCAGTCTTAAAAGGGCTAAAAATTACCTAAGTTCTACATCTTTCTTGAAAGAACAATAGGCTGTTAATTACTAGAACTGTGTTCATAAAAAGTAAGTCCATATTGGAGAAACAAATATGGCGCAACTCACTTTTGGAACACAATTCTTTCGAACACTTACATCCAAACAAGATGGTCATCAATGCTGGTAGTGAAGGTTACAGGTATTATGCACAATCATTTCTATATTCTCATCAAAACTCTACACTACAATCTACTGTCCATGAGCAGGCTCTAACCCATGGACACTCTTTCCAGAGATTTTCAGAAACCAAATCATCTGAAGCTGATGATTCCAAGCTCAAAATTGCCAAGATGAGCTTTTGAAAATTCACGCATTCTATTGGGAACCGTGGACGTGGAAATGGAGTTTGAAGACGGAGTCCTAACGCATCAGCCGCATGGTCATCATGGTAATATTTTGCTTGCCGGATTCGTTGTGTAAAGAATCTATCCATTTTTCGCAGATATTGCTTGAATATTGTCATGTCGAATATGAATCTATTGTAAATGACTAATTAGACTGAACAGTACTAGCCCTACTGTATCTAAAGACTTAAGATTTAGAATATAAGGTGAAGAAAAAGAATCTAGTCCCACATTGAGAATATAGGCATTGTGTTAAACACATGTATTGCATTTAATATATATATATATATATTATCTGCGGGCCCTCTGCCTTCAACTTGGCATCAACACATTGGGATTGAGACTTTTAGTACACTTGTCAAGCTGACTAGATTGACTATGGCTCCGTTTGGCACGACGGTGGCGGTCATGAACGCGGTGGTAAAACCGTCATTCGTGAACAGACACTTAAGAAACTTCATCCACTTTTATGTTCAAGTGGATGAAGTTCTTTAGGTGGGCGTTCATGAATGACGGTTTTATCACCGCGTTCATGACCGCCACCACTGTACCAAACGGAGCCTATATCATTTTTCAAAAAAGTTGCTCTCCCGGTGTTTTGAGGTGTATGGTTATGTTTTAATGGGGTGGTCTTTTGCTTTGTGATCGCAATAGTGTTTTCATGATCGTCTTCTTATGTGAATTAGTTTGCATGTCGAATATGTTAGAAAACGGCGCCGGCCTCCACTCAAAGAGCGCTACCTGGCCGGCCCACATCTAGGACTGCAGTTCACCCGCTCCAACCCCTCTCCACACCCGCGTGCAGTCCACCCAACCCGGGCTTACCGGACTTCCCTTAAACTGGCATGTGGCGGGTTGTTGAGGCCGGGGATCGAACCACCGACCTCCTTTGTAAGAGGGTTTTAACACCACTCCTTACACCCATCCGTGCTGATGGGTGTAAGGAGTGGTGTTAAAACCCTCTTACAAAGGAGGTCGGCGGTTCGATCCCCGGCCTCAACAACCCGCCACATGCCAGCTTAAGGGAAGTCCGGTAAGCCCGGGTTGGGTGTGGAGAGGGGTTGGAGCGGGTGGACTGCAGTCCTGGATGTGGGCCGGCCTGGTAGCGCTCTTTGAGGGGAGGCCGGCGCCGCTTTCTAACAGAATATGCATATCAGTTAGTATCTGTTGTCTCATTTCTCATTGTCCTCTTTACCGAGACCTCCCCTCGAAGTTTGTGTAATTACAGCTTGCACCCCTCTAATTTTTGAAATTACAATTACCCCCCTCCAATGTTTACATTTCATAACATCCCTGCACAAAAAGACCCCCCCCTGAAGATTCACTCAAAGGGGGTACTTTTGTGCATGAATGTTATGAAATGTAAACATTGAGGGGAGATTGCAAACTTCGAGGGGAAGTCCCGGTAAATAACCCTATCTTTATATTATTACATTATCACATCATTTTTATAGTTTTCTTTTTATTGCATTATATATAGTAGTAGAGTTGATAGAGTTCCGCCGTACAACATTACACCGACAAATGGGGCCTTAGGGCGGTTGTGAACGCGGCCCAACAAACAGGGCTTTAGAGCCTGGCACGGCGGTGGCAGTCGTGAACGTGGTGGTTATGAGTCATCATTCGTGAACGCCCGACCTCACCTAAGAAATTTCATCCACTTTTATGTTCAAAACTATTTTTTTTCCTGGCGGCGGTCATGACCCTTGTCATGCCAAACATATATTCTGTGACGGTGATGTTTTTGTTCAAACTCACCGGAGTAAAAGTGTTGCGCCAAACAGACCCTTAGTCTATCATCTGTATACGCGAATAAGTATGTGTCATGCATGCACAATGATACTTTGACTGAAACATCTCATCATCCACTCTTAAAGCAAAATTAATTATGAACCACAAAAACAATAAATAAATGCAAAATAAATATTACTTTGACTTTAAAGAATCACATCACTATTTTTCTTCATATACTCTTTTTTCATAAAGATGGATACAAATAAACATAGTATAGAAATATAGATATAAGTGGGAGCTATTTGATTGATATAGAATTGATGCAGAGTTAGGTAACAAAATTCGCAGACTGAGCTGGGAACGCAGGAGGAGACGCTATAGGAGTTAGAGAATATCATGCTTGTAACCTCACTAATCCATCAAGGCGTACAAAGGTTTCTAACAACATTACAAGATTAGTTCAAAACTCATCGACCGACCCCTAAATATCAAAACTCAAACCCTAAGCAACACTTACAAAGAGCTACAACTTATAATGCAAACACAGCAACAACAAAACTTCTTCGAGCTTTAAGGCGATGCCTAAAGCAAACCCCGACCCTCAAATAAAGAGTTAGTTCGGAAATAAATGTCTAACATCTAAAAGGATGATGTACCTAAACAAATACTAGCATGTTCTCTTAGGCGGGCATGCGCAGGAGAACAACGTCTAACCAAAAATAGTCAGTCTAGTAAAAAAATTTCTCCGCCTGATGGTATGTTATATATAATCTCCAAATATCTCTGATAACAAATTGTAACATTCTATCATAACCTCATCATTTGACATGGATACGATCGGTCCCTATTTCATAAAACAGAATTAAGTCGAGCATCACGGGATGATAAACAATAACTAACATGAATAAAATCACAAGCATCGTGACCACAACAACGAAGACGAAATAATTACGCACAATTAGAATGATCAAAGAGATGTGACACGGAAATGACAAATATACTATTACCAATAGTTTTTTTTTAAATGAAAGAGAGCAAATAGCTAGCTACCTAAACCCTCTCATACAAGCACATGTCACGATCATCTCTAGCAAGATTCCTAACCTCATTCAGGAGATGCTCTTCAAAGCAAGACAAATCTCCCATGACGATGACAAAGCTAGCAGACCCATCCGCCACACGATTTACACTCTGTACCAATAGTTCTTACTTACACCAACCTAGTGCTCACTTAAACTTAAATCCGAATACATTACATACATAGTAATACACACTTAATTAGCACAAGGCAAAAACACCTAGTTTTTTTCTAAAATACCAATAAAACTATACTAAGTATAAATAAATTAAAAATTATTAGTGCGGAGAAGAGAGGAGAGTGAAAGAGATGAACACAACAAGAGCACAAGAACACAACGAAATGAGAAAGAAGAGAGCTCATAATCTAGTTTCAAACTCTATGCTTACAAATGGACTATTACTTCTCTTATGTAGGGCTATTCACATAATATTTTAATATATACAAATATCATACATCCATTATTCAAAATACAATTGCAAATTATATACCTAATATTTTAATACACATATAAATCATACATCTAATATTTAAGTATGCACACATGGCTACATTATCTTAATATCTTCTAGAAATATACAATTATAGTAATGCTTATTATCATAATCACATTAAATAAATGAAATATTTTATATAACAAAATTAATAAAAATATGGAATTGTTAAGTGCACTATTATTTTGGCTACGTGCACTTTTTGTTAAGAGCATCACATTATGATAAGAGCACACATAATTATTAGAGGTAACGCATATTTGTTAACAACAAACCAACTAGGATAACTTTACATTTTATTGAATCACATCGTAATATTATCAAATATGAGAGTAATATGATACGCACCATGAATTGCAGCATAAAACATAGAAAGAACCACAACCTAAAACATGAATTACAACCATTGGCGGACCCAGAACGATTTCTCAGTGTGGGCGTTCATTAAGATAATGATAAATTATTTTTTGACAATTCATCAAACAGGTTTATTCCCGATTCCATTTTGGCAATTCATCAAACAGGTGATATGCAAATATGTAATTGTAGTATGAAGATGGGCAGGATAAATCCAGTAAGAATGAGACATGAGCTTTAAAACAAAATCAAAAGAAGAAAATGATATGTTGAAAATGGTTCGATTTTTGCAGGAAGGAGGAATGGGCGTGAAAAAAATAAAACAAAAATAAATAGAAAATCCTTTCCAGGAAGAAGAAATAAGTGCTAAACCAAATTAAAACAAAAAATAAATAGAAAAAATCCTTATATCCTACAAGAAACAGAGAGATACTGCATTTTGCCTCTCCACATGGACCACATCACAACAGTTTGTCTCTCCAAGTCAAAACAGTTCGTCTCTGTCGACAGATATTGCAGACGCGAGCTCGCCGGTCATGCCGCCTAAAATCGGAAGGGAGAAAGCTTGAGTGTTGCCGCATGAGAAAATGAGGAAACGCCCGAGGCGTGAGTTCGCGGAAGGGAGAAGCTCGGGCTTTTAGGTTTTAACGCTTCTTTATTTTAAGGGATTTTTTCCATTTAGAAGTATTAGCCACGGTTTAAACCGTGGCTAATACTGTAAATAGTATTTGCCACGGTTATAAACCGTGGCTAATACTACTTCAAATTTTATTTTTAATTTCAGTGTAGGCGGCCGCCCACACTCGGCCTATGGTAGGTCCGCCCATGATTACAACATAAAACATGATTTACAGCAAAATGGGAAAACCCAAAATAACAAGGTCGTGGGCTGGAAGGGCGAAAAAAGTGCCGTGTGTTCAAATACGTGCACATTTTTTTGAATGAATTTAAATCTTAATTTAATTAAAATCATAGTGCAGATAGCCAATATCAAAGTGCACTTAACAATTCCTTAAAAATAGGGTGTTTATATTGGCAGCCCACAAATGGCTATTGACAACCCAATGATAATAGCAGCCCAACAAAACAATATTGACAGCCCGATGGATATTGACAGCCCAAAATAAAAATAAAATTTAAGCCAAACAAATCATATTTAGTGAAAAAAAATCATCTATTTTCTCACTAAATGATAAAGTAAGTGAAAAATATTATTTAGGAGGCAAAAAATATCAAAAGTATGAGAAAAATAAGAAAAAATGTACCAAATTTTGAAAGAGTTCGTCGGTGTCTCCAAAAAATATTCAGAAGGGTTCGACGGTGTCGAAGAGTTCTTCTCCGACGGTTGTGGGCGACCGGCGGCGAGAAATCAGAAATTTTCGGGGGATTTTGACGAGAACGGGAAAAAAATGGACGAAAATGAAGAGTTTTTAAGTGGGGCTGCTATTTTAGAGAAGAGTCAAATTAGATTTATGTATTTTTTTTTAGATTATTAGGACTGTCAATAGCCATTTACGGGCTGCCAATATAAACACGCTAAAAATAAGAGCAGCTAAACATTGTCACTGACTCACTGGCCATCCAACCCGTAAAAACCTTGCTGTTCTTTCTCAGATATATCATCTCCTACGATAGAACCCGTTTCATCTCGCTCTAAACCCTAGATCCAGATTCTCATGGACGATTCCTGGCACTTCCGTCCGATTTCCGACCACCAGCTATGCCCCGTCTGCTCCATACCTCACTACCCCTTCTGCCCTCAGCCGACCACCTTCGCCGGCGACAACTACCGCTTTTTCTCCGATCTACGTTCGTCGCAACTCCAACGCCCATTCTACAACCATTCGCATCCTCTACCTTTCCTAGCGCCTCCATTAAATGAATCGGCGCCATACCAACCTCCGTTTCTCCCACCCCCTTTCCTCCACGATGAGGGGAGGGAAAGGGAGAGTTTCCGGAAGAAGATGCGGATGGAAGATCCGGTGATCGGAATGCTCTCTCCCTTTGAACCATTTCGAACAGTATCGGCGGAGAATGAGCGGATGTTGAATCTGATCCGCAGTCATGGGAGGGAGGGAACCGCGCAAGTGCAAGACCGACATCCATGGAACAATGGTAGCGATCACCTGATTGACCGGCATATTTACGATTTCGTTGATAAACATTTCTCTAGTGGTGGGATTGATCATGACCTCCCGAAATCGGAGTTTGACCATCGGCATGGCTATTCTCAATCCAACGCTTACGAGGGTCATCGGAATCAGCCGATCTCTAGCTTGGATAGGGAAGACAGGTTTATACACAAAGATAGAAGAGGCTTTGAGCGAGTGGAGTTTGAGTCAGATAGAAGAAGGATGCTCGATCCACAATTTGGCGACTACTACCCATATGATCGAAGTGCTCAGCTTGACAAAAATTCCCTTGGTCCTCCGTTTCATAAATTTGAAGAATCCTTGTGTGGTTCAGAAAATTTTATCTCCGGTTCCCCGCGGGAGTCTTTTCTGAAGGACTCATATAAGCCAGCTTCTTATTCCACCAACGATGACAACCATTTACGAGTTGGAAACTTCCATGACAAGCAGCAGTCTCAATCCCTGCTGAGTAGCTTTCCTCCATTGCCAACTGATAACTATCACCCAGAGCATCGTCACCAAAACCATGCCACTCAAAATGAAATGGAAACAAAATCCGAGTTCTATAATAAGCAGGTGGAGGAGCCAAGAGCTTCATTTCACCACTGGCCTCAAATTCCTGTTGAAATTCATAAACCACTGGATTCACAGTCTTATCCAGCTGTGGAGCAATTGGATCTTCACACTGGTAGGCAAACTGGCTATGCACCCGTGACAGCCGAAAGTAAGCATGTGTTGTCTCCATCCCTGCTAGAACATGCGCATACTTCTCAAGCATACCCTCATATTCCGAGACAGAATCTTTTGGTGGATGCTGACCATCTAAGGAGTACATCCAAACCAGATCATGGAGATACTTCTCAGGCATATCCATCTGTTCCACTACACCCTCTTTTCCCGATACAGACCGAGTCATCTTTATCACGCCTTCAAGTGTCATCCTCTGTATCAGCAACAGTTTCTGTTGCAAGTTCTGTTGGCGGGGACACTTCAGCCAAGAGGAAAGTTTCATCTCAGGGTTCCCGGTCTTTGCCACAAGATGAGTTTTATAATGAGCCTCATGTGCAGGCATCCAATGGATTTTCTATTGAGGTACTGGTGCTTTCATTTGTTTAATTTGTCTAGTTTTCTCCTACTGTGCATGGATACACAATGAATTCTAGAAATTGATATTTGTGCATTGATAGAGCAAACAGTAACTTACTGAACGTATGATTTCTGAATCTATAGGCAATTTGTTAAACTAATTTGTCAATTTTTTCGTACGATTTTCCTACAAGGAGTTATTGTGTTATGCTTAGCAGTTCAAGGATCATTATCAGCAGCATGTATTTGAAGGGATTTCCTTTATGACCAAGAATGCTGCTAGGGTACCAAGGTCCGACCTAGTAGAAGCTTTGATGACCAACCGTTTGATTTATATATTTTGGAGCCAACTGTTCCATCATAGTTTAAGAGTGTTTGTAGCTAGATTTTGTGTTAATTTTAATATAGTGAAAGCCTTCATTAAACATAGCATACTATTCAATATGTCAATTGTCTGTTCGATTGCCAAGGAAAGTTTCTTGAAGATACAGTTGGCCAACCTATATGAATGCTATGTTGTGAGCAAATTCTTACGTGTCTGTGTTTGTATTCTTTTCAAATAACAGCCATGATTGGAGATCGTTTCTCTTAGTTTTTGTGAGACTTATTTATTCTAGAATGGTTATTCGGTTCTTTTCTGGTAAAATCTGCTGCGAAGTTTGAGACGATGGACAGCGAAGTCCTTAGATGGAACCGAAGATATATAGATCCAAGAAAATAGATTCGTCTTTTCATTGAAAAATATTTGAATTTGGCTGGCGATGTTGATGGTCATGATTTGATTAAAAGCGTGATTAGGATGTAAAACGTTATGGAAATTGTTTTTTGCATGTGAAAGGCACTTGGTTTGTTGACTGGACAAATATTTTTGTTGTTGAAATATCCAGCTCTCAGTTCTTTAGCGCGAATGATGCAAATGCCTTCTGCCATTTTCAAGAACTTACAGAGTTGTGTTAGCATTGGCTTTGACGGGCAATTTTTTCTGAATTTGTTATATTCGAAGCATCTATATGTTTCTAGTTTAATGCAGTGTTATTGGGCAAGCAATTATTTACCTTGAATTAAACTGTCACTATTGCAAGATTTTTCCTTTATAAATTTCAAATGATAGCATTAGATGCAATACTCCATTTTGTTGATGTTCTCCCATGTTATGTTTTTTCATTGAAATTTCCTTTCCTCTTGGTAATTGCATTAGCTTATCTCCTTATCCTATTATCAAGGAGCACATTAGCATAGTTTGACCATAAAATACCGTTGGATGTAGGGTTCACCATTCATCCGCCAGTCTTCATCAAAATTGGATGAACAAGGACCCTCTTTCCCAGTGAAGCATTCGTGGAACGAAAAACCTACTCATGTTGATGCTAGTCACTTGTTTAAGCATCCCCATCGAGCATCACGACCAGATCATATTGTGATAATCCTTCGAGGGTTTCCAGGTTTTCTTCTCTTAATTCTTTCATGTTCATATGATTGTGCCATATATTATATATTTATCTTTTACCAGATGGTTTTCTGTTTATTGGCAACACCTAATTTGATTAACTTATACCATGGTGGGGGCGAATGCGTTTATTCGTCATCTAATGACCATGCTTGATAGATATTGAATTCTGTGCTGGTCCCTGATGGGGAGCAAGCGCCCGACCCATTCGGGTCTACTCACGACGACCACAAGTGCATCGACGATCGGGACCGCTCATTTCGAGCGGGTCTCCGATCATAGTATTTTAGTTTCCTGTCATTTTTTATTTTGTGTTGTAATTTTGTGTTTTATTTGAGTCAGAGTGTTCAACCAATCATAGTCGTTCATTGGTTCTTAGAAACTATAAATAGAGGGTGAGAGCTATCATTTTAGGCATTGAAGATTGGAGCATAGAAGCCTAATCCTTGATCACTTCGGTGCCGAAGCCGAACCCCAGGTGCGAAGCTCGACCACCTCCCTCCCATTCCCCTTGGCCGGCCCCTACCATCCTCCCTCTTGGCCGGCCACTCCACCATCCCTCCTCCTCCACCTCAAGAAACAACCACCACCTCCATTGTAGCAACCACCCTTCTTCCCCCACTTGAAGTAACCAACCACATTATCATCTCCCCTAACCCCTCCACCTACAGGAAGCAGCCTGCCCTCCCCCTCCAAAACCCATCCTAACAGGGCATTTTCCTCCTCCACCTCCACCATTACATTGTCGGTTCCCCTTCACCACCACCCCTCCTCCTCCACAACAATAGTCAACCCTTCCCACCACCATCTTCATCTCCCACAAAGGAAAACAGCCCCCCTACCCCATAACACATCTCTGGCGATCACCGGAGTTCGTCTCCGGCCACCTCCGGTGGTCCTCTTACACCTCCCCTACATATTTCCTACATTTGGAGTTTTCCGGTGGTCGCCAGAAAATGTCTCCGGCGACCACTACCACCACCGGCCACCACCTCCGGCCACCACCAACCACCATCGACCTCCGGTCACCACCAACCTCCACCCACATCCGCCATAACTACCTCTAACCATCCACTAACCCCACCTCATAAATTAAAGGGGCTATCCTAATTTCAAGCCTTAAGGCTTCGTTTGTTTCGGCTGTTGCTGATAGAAATGGAGTTTGAAAAATGCACTGTTTGCGAAAATGGAGTTTGCAGTAAAAAATTGTTTGTGTAAAATGGAGTTTGCAGAGCTGTTCGAAAAGGAGGTTTCAAAGAACTGTTTGGTAAAATGGAGTTTTGTAAATAAATTTTGCATTTTATTTTGCTTTGAGTTTCATGAACAAAATATCTAATCCAAGTAAAAAATTACAACGGCTATAAATTAGTGAAGTATAAAATTGCTACAGTTGAATCAAAACATGATGATTTCGGAGAAATCAAAATAATGTTACAACTGAATCCAAAAAAATAAGAAAATTTGGAGCTTCAAAATTAAGCAAGGCATCACTGTGTTCTCTCCTCTTACTGCCATTCCGCGTTCCTCTCAGCTGTTCTAGCTTTTATCCATAAAACATTTGAGTATTCCAGAAAATACTTCCAGACTAATTGCATCCTTCGGAGCCTTTCCATATGCTTAACTGCTTCGGTTCATTGTTTTGATTCTCTCTACAAATTAATAAGAATAATTCCAGCTTTTATATAACCTGGTCTCTCTACAGAGCTTAGATCTGTAGGAAAAAAAGAATCATTCCAGCTCCTCGAAGCCACAATCCCAGACAAGTTCACGGAAGAAGAAAGCTCCTCGAAATGGAAACTGCTAGGGTTTTTCATGATCTCCTCGAAATGGAAGAAGAAAGCTCGGCCAACGAGGCGCTGGAAGAAGGCCATAGTCGCTGATGCTGACGGACTCCTCTCTGGTTTCCTAAATAACAATAACATTAAATCAAATAACAAGGGCAGCAGTTCCTCTCTGGTTTCCGATCCGCCATCGATGACATGGAAGAAGGCCATCGATGCCATGGAAGAAGGGCATCAATGCCATGGAAGAAGGCCATGACTCCTCTCTGGTTTCCGATCCAAGGGCAGCGGCTCCTCTCTGGTTTCTTATCCAAGGGCAGCGTCTCCTTTCTGGTTTCCGATCCAAGGGAAGCGAGGAAGAGGTTGGATTCGGTGATCGCGAGGAGGACGCTGGATTCGGTGATCACGAGAAAGAAGAAGCTCCGCCTTTCACCTTCCGCATTCCGCAAACGCCGCACGTTTGGACCACATGAAAAGGAGGTCCCAGCTGTGGTTGAAAAATGCCTGATATCTACTTATTTTAAAAACGCCTTATTGACTAAACATGCCCGCAAACACTCAAAAAAATGAAAACACTGTTTCCTCCAAATGAAACACTGTTTCCTCCAAATGAAACGGAGGCCATCAGTCAAAACAAACATACCCTAACTCCGTCCCAACATCCCCTCATTTTAGCAGCCACTTCCCCCACTCCTCACACCTCTCTTAACCCCCACGCGAAGCCTCAGCCCCATTCCCCAATTAGCCAATTCCCTCCTTCATTCATTTGCTGAACCGAGCCAACTCTCCCTTGCCCCTCCCACTCCCTGCCGCCCCCTTCCTGCTACAGCCCCTCTGTTTGCTGCATTGTCGAGCCCCTCCCTGCCTTCTTCCCTCACGTGGAGCCACAAACAATCCATCCCCACTCTCTGCCATCCCCTTCCTGCTGCTGGAATTCATCTCCTGCTGTCCAGGACATCAAAACCACTCCAGGAATTCACCCTAGGACTTCCCCCAAGCCTCCTCACCTCCCACAGCCACCCCAAAACCTGGGTTGCTGTCCAGACTTCCAGAACCGCAACTCTGAGTTGTTTATCGCTGAAAGCTGTTCCAGACAGTCCTCTTAAAGCGCCTCCA
Source organism: Dactylorhiza incarnata (assembly GCA_033032865.1). Classification (NCBI taxonomy): domain Eukaryota; kingdom Viridiplantae; phylum Streptophyta; class Magnoliopsida; order Asparagales; family Orchidaceae; genus Dactylorhiza; species Dactylorhiza incarnata. Next base: position 4,103,528 of record JAWHQI010000170.1, read on the forward strand.
GCCCTCCCCTCTTTATAGTAGTGATAATCAAGGTTTGTGTGTTGTTTTCTTTACCGTTGGATCTCGTGATTATTCTCTACTTGTAGAGATAGTGGCTTATAAGTTTTTTTTTCAGTCGTCGTTTTGTCTTTGTGATTTCTCATTTAAATAATATTTGCTTTCACGCACTCTCGCCCTCATACTTCTCTCTTGTTTCTTTGATTTTAAATTGTTTTAATTCAATGGTGGGAAAATCTAGTTATATGGCTTATAAATATTGTTTTGCAAGTTTGAATTCGCCGGCCAATTGCATTTGCATCTAGCCCTAGGTCCCATTAGAGCCTTACCATACATCAGTTCTGCAGGGAAATAATAGGTTGCGATGAATGACTTCACATTTTCATACTTTGATTTGAAATTTTAGTCAATCTGCTTGGCAAAATAATTGATTTCCCTACTAACTGATAGCAATGCAACAGAGGAATTTTATGAAACACATTACAATAAATATTTATGTTTTGATTTTTGAAATTAATATATCACGGATTAAAATTAATTACAAATCCAACTCATCTTTAAACAGAGACAATTTCAGCTAATTTGCATAATTTTCATTTAAAGGTCTTTCCTTGTTTATAACCTAAGTTTTGGAATTTGCCAATGATAGTTTCAATGATGAGTGATATATTGGGGGTCTCAGTCAGAAGAGTAAATTATTTTTCCGGGTGAAGTTATTAATTAGCTTACATAAACAAAATGAAATCATTGTTGTGCACGAGGAAGTTTGTTAATGAAATTATTGTTTATGATTTTAGTCAAAAAAAGGTTTTTTCCTCCTCTTGCTTATATTTTTTTGCCAAGCTACTTGTTTACTTAAAATTATCATGTATAATTTTTTTGGATTGACACTCCCCAAAGAGGCATGCATTAATTTGTCTGTGTTTTCAATGCGTGACAATGATGATACTGTAGGTAGTGGAAAGAGTTACTTGGCAAAGGCATTACGTGATATTGAGGTTGAAAATGGTGGAAGCGCACCTCGAATCCATGCAATGGATGATTACTTCATGATGGAAGTTGAAAAGGTTAGTAAATCTTTCTTTTAACCATTGTCATAATATGGATCATGTTTAATCATATTAGATGTATATTGCTTTAATTTCTGTTTTTTGTTTTGCTAGCAAAATCAATATGAATTTTAATCCTGCTATTGTGTTTGCTGTAAGGTTGATGACAAAGATGGGTTCAAATCATCTAGTTCTGTCAGAAGCAAAAAACAGATGACCAAGAAAGTGATTGAGTATTGCTATGAACCTGAAATGGAAGAGGTGATTTTTTTATCTAGTTTGTTACTAATTATTTTTCTTACTAATTTCCATAGTTTTAAGTAATAATCAGCTGATATTATTTATTACATAATTTCCTCATATATTAGTACAAAATATGAGGTACTGTATAAGAGAGTCTATACATTAAATACAACAACACTCAAGCCTTTATCCCACCATAGTGGGGTCGGCTGTATGGATCATTTGTCATCATTGCGCCTTATCTTTAGTCATAATCTCATAAATGCCTAAATACATCGTATATTTCCATACAGTTTTATTCCGATTCTTTTTGGGTCTCCCCTCCCCCGTTTAACATGCCTAGTAGCTAAACTCTCATAACGCTTAACAAGTGCCTCTAGTGGTCTCCTTTGTGCGTGTCCGAACCATCTTTGTCACCCAACTTAATGACAGAGTCATTCGTCCTTCTTGCAATACTAAATTTAAGTTTCATATATTCCGTTTTTGTCCTGCTCAACCTAAATTTTTTTCCTAAAGTGTCTCGTCAAAATTCAAGTTTTGCATTTACACCCTAATGCGTCTTATCGACCAAAACGATATCATCTGTAAACAATAAACACCAAGGTATTGCTTGTTGGATATGTCTGGTGAGCTCATCTAAGACAAGAGTAAAGAGATAATGACTTAAAGCTGACCTTTGATGTAAGCCAACATTACGTTAATGTAAGATGCATTTACACCTTTCTTTTCTAAGACTCTCCATAAGATCTCTCTTGGAACCATATCATAAAAGCCTTCTCAAGATCGATAAACAACGTATGCAAATTTTGTTTTTTTTCCCGATAGTTGTCAAGGAGTCTCTTTAAGAGGTGTATAACTTCCATGGTCGACCCCCCTGACATAAATCCAAACTGATTCTCCGAGATGCTAGTCTCTTGTCTTACTCTTCTCTCTATTACTTGTTCCAATAGTTTATGGTATGACTCATTAATTTAATTCCTCTGTAATTGACATAATTTTGTATATCTCCTTTGTTTTTATACAAAAGTACCAAGATATTTTCTCTTCATTGGTCTGACATCCTCTTTTTCTTCAGTATTTTATTGAGGAAATATGTAAGCCACAAAATTCTTTCTTTCCCTAGGCATTTTCATATTTTGATTGGTATATCGTCTGACCCAACCACATTTCCATTTTTCATCTTCTTCAGAGCATCAACTTCGATGCTTAAATTTTACGATAAAAAGTTATGTTTCTATACTCCTTCGAGTTACTTAACTCTTCGAAGCTCAGTTGATAAAAATATCTTTTTCAGCACTCCTTAATAGCCACATCAGCCATTAAAACCGTATCTGTTTCATCCTTTATGCATTTAACTTGACTTAAATTCTTTATCTTCCTCTCTCTAGCTCGAGCAGTTTTATATATAACAAGCTCTCCATCTTTGGTATCTAGTCGCTCGTAAAATTCTTCATAAGTTTGACTTCTTGCTTTACTTCTTGCCTTTTTAGCTTCTTTCTTGACGAATTTATACTTTGCCAAATTTTCATCATTCCTACAAGCGCAAAGTGTTTTATTGCTAGCCATTTTTGCCCTCACTTTGTCTTGCACTTCCTCATTCCACCACCAAGATTCTTTATGTGGGGGCGCACATCTTTTTGACTCTCCAAGTATATTCTTTTCACATATCCTTAAATGCGATGACATAACTTCCCATGTGACACTGATATCAACATTATGATTATCAACTAGTTGTTCCATAACAGCTGCCTTGAAAGCAAATTGTTTTTCCATGTTCAAGTTTCACCACCGAATTTTTGGTAACACTTTTGCCCTTCTCTTAAATTTGCTATATTTAATTTGCACATCCAACACCACTAGCCTGTGTTGTGTTGTTCTTAGTTATTAAAGGCGCAAGGCGCACCAAGGCGCAAATGGGTCTTGGAGCTTAGGCGCAAGGCTCAAGGCGCTGCCTGACGAAGATAAGGCGCAACCACATTCATTTAAAAAAATAAGCATCAAACATCAGTTCATCTTCTTGATCAATTTTTTCATCTATTCTACTCATTAATCATTCATTACTATCATTTATAACTCTTAAAAAATAGAATTAATATGGTCGTTTACATCATATCTAAGTCTTAACACTCGATTATGTTTCACAAACACTAAATCATGCAAAAAAATATTGAGTTCTTACATTATTTCCTTCTTTCTATTGGGAAAAAAAGGTTTGCAACAGAAACCGCTCTCAGACGCGCCTTTTATACTCCAAAGGCGCAAAAAAGGCGCACGAAGGCGCAAACCTCTGAGCCTGTTGAGCCTGGAGCCTTAGGCGCGCCTGAGGCGCACCTTTAACAAAAACTTTCTCCTTGTATGACTTTGCAATCCTTACAAATCTTTCTGTCCATTTTGCGAGTCATAAAATAATCAATCTGTGATTTATTTGGTCTGCTCATAAACATAATGAAATGTTCTCCCCTCTTCATGAAGAACGTATTTGTTACAATGCTCATATTCTATGACAGTCTAAAATGGTTATCCTTCTTCATTTCTTTCTATATACCGAAATCCTCCACGAATGTCTGTATAATCCGTATTTTTCTTTCCTGTATGTCCATTTAAGTCTCCTCTCATGAAAATCTTCTCGCTTTGTAGGATTTCTCTTACCAAATCATCTAAGTCTTCCTAAAATTGTACTTTAATAACTTCGCTTAATCTTACTTGTGGCGAAAAAATTGTTTATGAAATTCCGTATTTTCCTTCCCATGAAAATTGTATATACATTAAATGCAAGTATAAAAAATATTCTAACACTCCTTAAGATGAAGTGAAGAAATTGTTGAAACCAAGCTTGCCCATGAAGTTGCAAAGTATCTCGGAGGCAAAGCCTTGGTACAAATTAATTATCTGTAAATCATTGTTGTTCAAGTCTCAAGGCGTAAAAGGGTCCTTGAGCCATGATGTAAATGAGTTCTGGAGCCTAGGTGCGGACGTGCATCTGACGAGGGCAAGACACAACTACATCTCATTTTAATAACCATCATCAAACATCAATTCATCTCGGAGGCAAAGCCTTGGTACAAATTAATTATCTGTAAATCGTAGTTGTTCAAGTCTCAAGGCGTAAAAGGGTCCTTGAGCCATGATGTAAATGAGTTCTGGAGCCTAGGTGCAAGGCTCTAGGCGCGGACGTGCATCTGACGAGGGCAAGGCACAACTACATCTCATTTTTAATAACCATCATCAAACATCAATTCATCTTGTTTATCAAATTCTTCAATCATTCTACTCATCAATTGTTCATTATCATCTATATCTCTTAAGAAATGAGATCAATGTGGTCACTTGCATCACTTTAAGTCTCAAAGTTCGATTATGTTTCACAAACATTATACTATTCAAAAGTTGTTTAAATATTACATTAATTTTTTTTTGACAAAAAAGTTCACAACAGAACTCTCACACAAGTGTCCCTAAAGCTGCAGAAAAGGCACGCAAAGGCGTATACCTCTGATCCTTAGGCGCGCCTTTAACAGTATAACTATAAATATGTTGCTACATGAGTATTGAAATAATTTGCTTTGGCCACTAATCTTGAGCGAAGAGAAAATCAACCTTAATATGTTTAGGGCGTTTATATAAACAAACCCTCTATAGATATTTGCACCTCTTAAAAAAAACCAAACAGGAACAAATATGTTCTCTATTTGCAGTCCCCATCTCGATACTCCTTTTTGCTTCACTCCCGTGACAACCCACTCACAGGACGCCACCCCTCCTTTCGCGCCGGCTGCTGGAACCGCTTGCTGACAGCAGTTCTTGATTGTTTATCTTATATATTTCTTCTCTTAAGATTTACCCTATTAACCTAATTTGATCTATTAACCTAATTTGATCTTTTAACCTATTAACCTAATTAACCTAATTTGACCTATTAACCTAATTGATATCAAATGTTTTAGGAATTATGGAATTATGGAAATTTGTTCGTTGTTTAGGAATTATATAACCTATTAACCTAATTTGATCTATTAACCTAATTTGATCCATGCCCCAAAGGTTTTAGGAATTATGGAAATATGTTCATTGTTTAAAAACATTATTACTCTTTCTTTTCAACTTATATTGCTATGATTTTTTGATAGGCTTATCGATCAAGCATGTTAAAGGCATTCAAGAAGACTTTAGATGATGGAATCTTCAATCTTGTAATTGGTATGCAGTTAGCCGCAATGCGCTTTTATTATTTCAGTAAACGCATGGGTTAAATGTGTCATGTCTTCATTTTCTTTTGCATTTTGGTTGCCAGAGTTCTTTTTGAGATGTTTTGCTTTTACTATGTGATAGGTCATTGATATCTTCTGTTTTTTACTTTGAACTGCTATTAATTTATGTGCCTATTATTGATTGAAATTTCTTTATACTATTGAATCACCTTCTAAGGTACACTTTTTAAAAGAACTCTTTGGTTGGCATTTTTGGTCTCCCAAATTTTCACTATTTTCTTGCATCTAATCGGAAAGAAAACTAGATACCTTTACCTTAGTTGTTAAAAAACTTAATGACATTTAATAGAAGTTTTACTGAAATTTGTCAAACAATTTTAACCTGTCTCATTGTTCAATACGTTCAATATTTTAGTGCGCCTTTGAGTGAAGTGAGATGCAGCGCCTGTGCAGTGTACACTGCCTTCATTTTAGCTAACAACTGGTGCAGCATTTTTGGCAACTGACCCATTTGTTGCTGGTGTGTGTGACTCGTTTAGTGGATGACCGCAATCTGCGGGTAGCTGATTTTGCTCAGTTTTGGGCAATAGCCAAGGTATTCTCTTTTTCTTTTTTTTGTGATACGTGAGTATTTCCTTTCCTGTTCAGTGTTGTGAATGTTAATTTGCTATGCTTGGATATGCAAATAATAGAAAAATGGCAATATCAAAAGCTGAATCTTCAAAGTAATTTTAGGTAAAAAAATTTAGTATGTTTTCTTAGTTCATATTATAATGCAATGGCTGCTTATTACAGTTTCTAGGGGTTCTTACCTTAAATTCTTGGTATGTATTATATGTATAATCTGTTACTGCATTTATGTTATATTCTATAAGAAATCCCATTCATCCCACTTGAATTTTGTTTGTTCGTTTGTTTCTGGTATCAAATTTTGGATAATCATGTGGCAGCCATCCCTTCCCAATACCTTCAAACCTCTTAACGTCCATGTAATCATCATCACCATCGTCAATAGCATCCCAATTATTTAGTTGAATTCATTTTATTTGTTTTGACTATTATGATAGATTGTCAAATTAACATCAATCCTCAACATTTTTCTTCTAGGTTAGGGACCGTTAATGATGTAGATGATTAATGAAACTTAAATAAATAACATATTAAAAAATATAAATACATAGATAATAATCAATATCGTGCAACTATTTATAGGCAGTGTTGTGGATATCGGCCGACATGTCCGATATGTCGTCCGACATAATTATTCATGGACAAAACGACATGCTTCCTACATTTGTTTGCAAAATATCCTTTTGGAATATATCGGTGGATATATCAACTTTCGACTGATATATCCCGACGGTATATCAATTAATTTGTTTTAATTTATTTTATTTAGCGTAAATAGTTTAGTAGACAACAAAACAAAATTATTTCTTGTCTAGGTTGTTTTGTGACTTGACTCTTGACCCCCAATTTTTACTTCCTCTGGCTTTCTTCCATACGCACGTACGTCCTTGACGTTGATTTTGCTTGGCCTTTCGATTTTGTACTAGAGAGTCCTTATCTTCGCTTGTTGTCAACGACTTCCGGGTTCCTGTTTGTTCTGGCTTTCTTCCCTGTGTTATACCGTTATTACTTATGTAACATAAAATGTTTATATTAATTTGGTAGATTTATACTTTCAATAAATTGTTAATATATCAACGTGTAAAAATTAAAAAAAATGATTATATGTATATATAATTATGTATATAAATATTTAAATATTGATATGAAATATCTCTGATATATCCCCAGACATATTAAAACCAACATGAAAAATCCAAACCGACGTGTCCTCGACATCTCCAACCTTGTTTATAGGCGAAAGTAATGAAATGGATTTTAATAGTGGTGGTCACCGGTAGGAAGCCAACCACCAACAAGAATAAAGTCTAAGCAACTAATTTGCAACAAATGTCAAATAATGACTTATTGAGGAGCACTGCTGGTCAGAGAAAAGCTACAAAATAGGAAACATTTGTTGATAATGTTTAACTTTTTCAAATATAATGTGATCAGGAAGCTTATTTTTAATGTAAATTTATGTAGATTTTACTATTCCATTATCTTCTATTGCAATTCACCTCCAAAATGATGAGTATCGTGTTTCAATAATATTGTTGAGGGGAAAAATTTCCATAAAGGAAATCCTTACATATTAAAAAGTAGAAATATCTGATCACCATCCATTTGTATAAAAAATATGCACATTTTAATGACACATGCTGAGACAGCTATTAATTTTTAATGATTAATTGTAAACATTGGAAAGAGTAGCTAACATCTAAGTTTTTATCTCATTTAATGTCCACATATATCTATCTTTTGGAGACCATGCTTTATTCATTTTTTATTAAGACGCTAGATACATTATCCTAGTTTTAATAAGATCCAAGGAAATTAAAATAATAATAATTTCTTTGTGTTAGAAATGGAATGCATTTATTCTTATTTAATTGTTCATATTCCTTATTAATAGGCTAGAGAAATGATGAAGGTTTAAGAAGATACAAGTGAATGTATGGCAAAAGAATATGAACATAATAAAATTGTTCAATAAAGTTATCCTAACATAGCTCTTTCAACTTATTCAATTTTTAGACATTATGAAACAATCTGGTACTAGATTAATTTAAAATTTTCATGTGTTGTTTTCTTCAGAGTTTATGTATCAGGCAATATTTTTCTTTGATGTACATAATTGTAGATCACAAATATTTCTGGAAGGGGACAGGGGTAAAGGAAGACAGATTCCCGGAAAGCATAAAGCTGTGAAAGTCTAATTATGAATTAAAAAAATGTTATTAGTTGTATCATATAAGAAGTTTTTATACAACATAAGTATTAGTTGCTATTAGTTTCTTTTCTTTACCAGAATTGTATTATTTAGTTGCCATAACTCAACAGCTTCTTTCATTTTTATTACAAAAGAACATAGAAATTGAAATGTGCAAGTGTTAGTATATTATATGCGGAGGGAGTGAGACACAAGATTTTATCAACCATTGTTATTAACAAATTATGCATTGAATAATCCGAGAATGTGAGAAACCAAAAAGAAATCAATAACATCACAGTGGTGATGGGTGTTGAAAAAGGTAGGGACTATTTGATACGAAATAAAGGAGGAAAGTACTCGAGAAACAAGATGTAGGTACAATAAGTACGTAAGAGACATGATTTCGTGAAATACAATTGAGGGTAGTTCCCTCTCCCAGTAGTAGGCCAACAAAGAGTAGAATATGAGATTGATCCCTTTCTTATACCGATAAACTCTTTATATAGAAACTTAGGCATGTGAGGCTGAATAAGTTAAACTAAATAATTAATATATTAAGATAAATGAAAACAACTCATTTAGACCCTTCTTTGATGTAGGGCTCACCACTTAGAGCGTATACGTAACAATACCGTCCCCGAATATCGATCTTTGCCTCAAGATCCAATGAGGAATTGTGCTCGAAGCAAAACACCAATGTCCTAAGGGAGATTGTGGAACTGTATTGGCAAGAGTCTTCTGGATCATAACCGTGGGTTACATGACTTTTTCAGGATCTTTAACAGTTTTGCTGTGCTGAGGATTTGGATGAGTAGTAGTGGTCAGTGACAAATCAAAATGTTTGCGTCGACGGTGGAATGATACTACCAATGGACAATAATGATGTGAAGAGCTTGCGATCCTGACTTATGTTACATGGGGACGAGGACGGGATATATACATATACATGAATCGTAATTAAAAAAAACCTTGGATACATGACACATTTTTGATATATAATATGAAGACGCGCAACATTCACTTCTTCTTTATTTTTTTCATTCATTCTCACATATCATATATTAAATGAAGATAGTTTGTGTCACAAAAATCTATCATATCCTAAATAGGAGCCATGAATAAAAATATGTAATTAATTGAATCTCACAATTTTTTATTTAACACTTTCTCTGTCACATATGTTTCTCCAAGTCATCATCACAACACAATTATTAGACATTTTCGAGCATACGTAGGCGTGTCCGAAGCGCGTGAAAGTATTTGAGAGTATCCAAAAGTTTTTTTTATCTAATATTAAAATAAATAATTTCCAAGCGTTTCGGGGACGTGCCTCCAAGATTTTCTGACTCTGAAATATTTTGGATTCGACATGTAAGGTCGTTTCAATTATCAATGCTTCATTGAGTGGAGTGTCGTTTCTAGAATGTTTTGATGCACATGCAATAATTCAACGAATAATCACAAGATTTTATGAAATTATTAATAGAGTGCACAAGTACACACATTTGAGATTAGGCGTTGGAGAAACAAGTAATGTCCAATTAAATTAAAGAGAAGTGCTTCAATTAAATTGTAAGAGAATAAACCTTGCAAGTAGCACAATTGATGGGCAAATTAGTACATATTAATATCCCAAATTATATGATTATCCACCAAACATTCAACAATAAGTAGTAAAAAAGGGAGGCAGCCCGGTGCACAAAGGCATCCCCGCACAACGAGGGTCCGGGGAAGGGTCCCATCACAAGGGTGAAATGTAGGCAAAAAATCTATACAAGAACTTACACTAGTAATAAAAATCCGGAAGGTGTTATGTTACTGATTTCTGGGACTCGACAACAAGTTAGTTGAAATTCTGCATTGATTGATTGATTTCAGATATCTGAGAAGTATTCTGGAGCATGGGTGGGTCTAGGTGGAATGGAGAGCTGTAGGCACTGGACTGCAGTAAGGAGTAACTAAAAGCCAGATGTAAGTAATTTTGTGGTTGGGAGTGGGATCCAGGGCTTGGACTCGAAGTGATGATATGCCTGTCTACCTAAACATGATAGGAGTGTCGACAGGATAGGGGTATTGAACGCGGCTGCTTGAATTTGGAAGGAAAGGTTTATTTCAGTCTAAGAAGGGCCCAAATGTTCAGATTGCATAGCGGGATGGCAGTTAATAGGCAGTTACTGAAGTATTTTAGTGGAGTTCACATGATTAAAAGAAAGTTATGGCTTTGGGATTGATGGGGAGTGGGTCGTTATGACTAGGTTATTGGAGGGGAATGAGTAAGTGGCAGTTAACAGTGGGGGTAAAATGTAATTAATAAAAAAATGAGGTAATTATGGGAGATAGATGGCTGGATGGGTAACAGGGCTGGACGGTGGTTTTGGGAAGTTGATTGACAATATGGAGGTTGGATGAAGGATGTGGGTTGGACAAATGGAGGAGATGAGAGTTCTAGGCTTCGGCACCTAGAGTCTTCGACATAGGCATCACGGAGAGATTGCAAAATCTGATAACTTCTATCAAAATTCACACTGCCCCGAAATCAGCTCCTGATCTTTATTTATGGATATAAAGGTCATTATGGACGGTTTAGATTGCTCGGAACTTCAACCCCTAATAATACATGAAATAAAAGTACATAGAAATATCTTGTCCTTTCTTTAAATGCGACCACAAGTTCAGATCATCCAACGACCACGGACTTGGATCGTCCATACGACAATCCTAACTTTGCTCCTACATATGTAAATTCATGCGGGTTCCGATAAGGGCCGACCCGCTCGCGATCCCTTATCCCCATTAGTATGTTGCATGCGTTTTCATAAAACTCATACTTGTGCAACTTTGCTTGCCATTGATTTCTTACTATCAAATGCAGACAAATGTTTCATTTGCCTATCACACGAACAAAAGAAAAATGATAGCGCAAAACACTTTATATCTGAGACACTATGTAGTTTGCTATTGCATTGTAGGTGTTTTGTTGGAAGTTGGGAGGTTTTGTTATGGTCTGAGGGAGATATCTTGAGAGAGAAGCTGTTATTTTATCGGGACCTCTGATGTTATTTATTGTTGGGGTGCGCAATAGTTTTCATGATTTTTTTTTTCTTGTTGCGAAGGCAAATATTTATTCTATATTTATAACCATCTCTGCCTTGAGAATTTAAAAGCAGTTTCTATCAGTTTTAGTGCATGAATGCAATCTTGACAAAAACAGGCTGACAGCAGGCTTTGGTTTTATAAATTCATTTGTAAGCAATATTCTGGAAAGATGCTGACTCAGTAATCTCAGCCACTTTTAGGGAAATTAAGTTGAGGGACCTTTAATCTTATTGTTGCATATGATACTATCTTCAATTCGTTGCTTCTCAATAAATTTAGTTGTGCTCCAGTTCCCATTTCAATAGTTCAGATTGGTATTGAAATTTAATACTTGACTCCTCTACCCTGTTCAAGATTCCTCACTTCACACATCTATGATCTCCTAACATAGGCTTTAGCTTTTGTATTTGGAGTATTGAAATTTTGTTAGTTTCTTTATTCATTTTGGAGTTAATTAATCAGTAAATCATTGCCTGAGATCCAAAATAAAGCATTAACTGTGCCAGGAAGTTATTTTTGTAGTATTGCAATTATCTGCAGTGTTTTACATTGGAATTGTTTTTTTCTCAACTGTTATCTTCCCTCATTCTTCTGAAATTTGTTTGGGCAGCGGTCGCGTTTTGAAGCGTATCTGCTTGAAGCTACGTACAAAGACCCAGCGGTGAGCTTTCCTTATTATTGGTTTTAGTCTTAACTGTAAGTTTCCTTGTAAATATATTGGATACTGGATACCAAATCTCCAAGGATGTGAATCATACTTTCTTACATGAATTCACACTTGGCCATTTTGGTTATTCTGCTTGGACAAATATCTTTAGCTCTTTGCCTTACATTTTCCAATTATAAGTCTATACGAGCCCCCATATAACTGATAAGCGTAGTGATTGGTATAATGATACACCTATTCAATTATATACCATTTCCTTAACAAAGAAAGGATGACTGGTGTAATTTTAAACTTGATACATCCACTTTTTGTTTCCCTTGCTATTCAATACTGTCATAACTCTAGGATCTTCCCATATTAGCCTCCTCATTCCTGTTTCATGACAAACTGGAGATGAATAGGGAAAACACAAACAAACAAGTTAGTTTTTGAAAGGATGTAACTCATAGCTTATGTATAAGGAAAAAGAGGTTAAAACAAGGCCTACTGAGGACCAAATCCAGATCTGCTACATTTAGTGAATAGCAATGTATGTATTTATTCAGTGGGTGTGAGTATGAGTGCAACGTCTGTATTACATCCTTGAAACCTAGAGACCACAAGTTGGAATTCATAGGTACCTTCTCCTTCATGTACAGATGTATCCCTCCCATACCTTGCAGTTGATTGGTGCCTTGTGCAGTATGGAAAAGATCAAGATCAAACTATTAACACATTTAGCATAACTTCAACTGGTATGGAAATGGAAGCGGAAAAGATTTTCTGCTTTAATTATTTTTTTGTTTGTTGATATCAGGTATTTAGGAAGAAACATCTAAAGTGATGATGAATCTGAAATGCCTATTCCACTCATGATTTTAAGCTGTAATTTGTCAATTTAAGGATAAAGAGAAATCAAAATTTATGCATATGAAATACCTTTTTATTAAAAAAGAACACACAATTATTGTACAACCCCGTGTTCGCCAAAGGGTAAGATGGAGAATTGGGTATCGGCAAAGCAAGGCAAGGCGAGGCGAGCCAGGCATGCATCCCTGCGAGGGGCGTAGCGCGAGAGCGAATCAGGTGCGGGCTCAGCGCTCCGGGGGTGCATTTAGCAATGGCGAGTAGAACAAGGGCTCGCCGTCTCGCGCGAGCGAACCAGACTGGTGTGTACGACAAGGGGTGGCGAGCTGTGCCCTCACGGGTTGCCCGCTGAAGGGGATCTCGCGAGCCTCGCTCGCGGAGAGACTGACGAGTGGCGCCTTCATAGGTCACTCGCCCAGTAAGGGTTTGGGGAGAAATTTACCCAAATGCCCTTGGTGGGCTGCCAATAGCCCTTCAGAACATCGGAGTTTGGCTGTTAACAGACCAGTTTGGGGTGCGGTTAGTAAAACCAAAAGACGGAATTGCGCTATTAGCAGACCATGAGAGAAGAACTATATATAGACCCTGAAGGGCACCTTTGGAGAGGACTCCACTTCTTTGGGCTTCCTTCTCCTTAGGTCATCTTTGGTTAGCTCCTCAGGCTCTCCAAGGTGCCCGACTTCAGTTTTTGGCTTGGGAGGGGAAACGCTCTAAAGATCTTTCGGGTGTGTGGTGGGACCTCCACGCTGTCGCCAAAGGTCTGTGTTAGTGCTAAGTCTTCGGTCAGGTTCCTCCGCGGGATCAGTAAGTGCGAGCTGCACCCTTCTTGGGGTCCGAACTCCTCGTTGGTCCGAATCTCGGTTCCAACATTTTTGGTGCGGTGAGCGTGGACTGCCTATACAAGAAAATCCCTAGCTGAGCTCCATGGCTGGAGGTGAGGAAGAAAGATCTGACCCAGGCCACTTGCAACCACTCGCGAGTGGGGTAACGATGGGAATGTTTGAAGACTTCAAGCGGGTCCAAGGTGCCCAGTTGAGCATTGGTTTGGGAGGGGAAACTCTCTAAGATCTTCCGGGTGTGTGGCGGGACCTCCTCGCTACAGCTTTGAGTTTATTCGTTTTTCTTCATCCACAATCAAGAGTGTCAGTGAGGGAGAAGTAGGTGTAGGCTACACCCCCCGTGAGTCCGAACTCAAGAGACCGGTTGACGGTTTCAACAATTATGATGTTGAATTGCGATAGATGATGAACTTCTTATGGAAAATCTTTTAAATCCAGCTATACATGATAAGTATTTCTGTTTTAAGCTAAGAAAATATATAATATAATTTGCTGACAATGGAAGTTTTTGTACAATTTTTTTCATTTTACTTGATGTGCGTGCTTAGAAAAAATGGGAGTTGAGGAGATGAGAATGCTTAGGTACATGTGTGGACACATAAGACTAGATAAAATTAGGAATGAATGTATCAGGGATAAGATGGGAGTGACACCAATTGTAGAGAGGATGCGAGAAGTTCGATTAAGATGGTTCAGACACGTACAAAGGAGACCATTAGAGGCACCTGGTAGGCGTTGTAAGAGTAGCCACTAGGCATGTTAAACGGGGGAGGGGTAGACCAAAAAAAGACTTGGAATGAAACTATAAGGAAAGACATGATGTATTTAGGCATTGGTGAGATTATGACTAAAGATAGGGCGCAATGGTGACAAAGGATTCATATAGCCGACCCCACTATGATGGGATAAAGGCTTGAGTGTTATGCTGCTGTTGTTGTTACTTGATGTGCCCCTTTAGTAGTGGTATGCTCTTTCTTTGATCTACATGCAAGCATACCAAGGAAGTGGCAAAATATCTCAGTAAGAGAAATGAAAAATTACGCTGAGGTTTGCATGCTTTCATATTCTAAAGATATCACCACTTAACTCTTACTGTTGATTTATGTGATTTCAATGTTTTTGGGAGATTTATTATTTGTGTTTTCTTATTTTTATGTCACGGGAAAACAGGGTTGTGCTGCTAGGAACATTCATGGTTTTAAGCTTGCTGATATAGAAAAAATGGCCAAACAGTGGGAAGAAGCTCCACCTTTATATTTGCATTTGAACATTCAGGTCTGCCATCATTCCCATTATTACCTGTAATTGTTAGTTATTGATGATGACATGTTATTTTCACATTTTTCTCCTCTCTACCTACGATCAGTTTTTTTTTGCTATTGATTTTTTTTCTTAGTTTGAACTTTCCTTCAGCTTATTATATATTTGAATCTCTTTGCAGTCATTATTTGGCGGGGATGATTTGATTAACCATTCCATCCTGGAGGTATTTTAATGTAAATTTTGCTATTTGTCTTAATGCTTGTTATAATTGCAATGCGTTGAATTTGTGGTGAAAATGGCTGGTTTCAGCTTCAAATACACAGTTTTTTCTACTGATTGGAGAAAGAAAATGATGAGTCATAAAGGAGTGACAACCTAGAGATGTGCAGCTATAGATTTTTATATGCAACTATGCCAATGCAATTGTGTATGATTTGCGATGCTCTTTAAGCTTTTTGGGAACAAAATTTTTAGTTGAGGGGTTTCTATGTATCGAACCAAAGTAGGGGATAAACCTTGGTTGATTATTGTATGGAGCAAATCACTGTATTATGATGAATTTTTGGAGTAATTTGAAGGAAAAGTAAGACAAATTTTGCATTTTTGAAGGACATTTGAGGTGCCTTGTTCTGCATAACTCTCTCTTCTTGAGAAGGTCCAAATGTAGTTCATGAAGTTGGCCGAAGATTATTTAACTCATTGCTCATTTCTCTATGTACTTGAGCATATATATTTCAATTTGTTTTCTGATGCAGTTCATGAGAAAGTCCAAACCTTTGTTATTAACCCCCTCCTAGCACTTGGAGTTTGGGTCCTCCAAAACGCTCCTCTTTCCAAGAGAGCCCAAAACCCAAATGATCAAAAGATGAAAGACTTCACACCTAAGGGTTCCTTATATAGATGGATACCCCGCTACAAGACAAACACACTGAAGGACAAAACGACACATAATTAATATAATATTATTTTAGAGATAAACACATCATTGAGAGGCAAAAATAATGGGAGAGTTGTGGTGATGAGGCGCCATAGTGAATGCAACAAGACGATCGTTGTGTACGAAAGTGGTTATATAAAACCCACAAGGAGACATGTTGGTTGTGTGCATGTGGCGCACCGATTGAAAAAGGACGTGGAAATAATGAGGGAGAGAGAATTTTGAGCCAAGAGACGTAAGAGGGAGATGGGTGTGGATGTGTGTGAACCCTGTGCATGGTGTACATGAGACACGTGTAATTAACGGCCGTGGGGGAGGGCGTGGGGCGTGGTCTGCTGCACGAAAAGGGGTTGCATCTCGAGGCCGCTGAAAAGCAAAAGGGACTGGCGGAAGGCTAACCCGTCGAAGGCGCGGTACAGGAGGTTGGCGGGAAGATGTGTGGAGGAAGAGGTCCATTGGGGAGCAAAGAGGAGGGCATGGACGGTCATGGTGCTTGAGGAAGAAGCCGGAGTTGAAGCGTAAGCGCCATGGAAAGGAGGCCATTCATGACTGCTTTGATTCGATTGTATGGAGTGTGTAATGAGTCCGGAAGGAGTTCCATAGAGGGGAAGGAGGGAGAGGGCAAGCCATAATATGTATCTCACAGGTTCAGACTCCAGAATGAGACATGACAAGTCCACTAAAAGTATAGTTTGCAAGTCCTTATTTTTAAAACCATTCATTTTGGTCCCTACCGCTTTTTAGATTTACAAATTGTCCCTTGACATTAACTGTAGATCTTTACAGAGGTTCCTTTTTGTTTTAGTTTTTGAATGATATAACAAATTGTTTTGGCCACAATACCTCCATTCATAGTTTCATGTTGGTCCGAAAGATTTATAGTAGTCATCATTGAGATTCTTCTTGTCATGTTCTAAGGTTTTAGTTCTTTGCTACAAGAGAGTGGGTCTTCCTATTGGCAGCAGTAGCGGTGTGGTTAGGGTTCTTCCTACTAATCCTCTCTACTAATCTGTTACTTCCTTGAGGCTGCTCTCCAGTCCACTGCAACCAGCCTTTCCGATGGGTTTGATGTTCCCATACGATCATGCTGGAGAATTTTGTTTGGTTTTGTTCTAGATGGCTTTGTGACATTACCTATCTTTGGTTTTTGATTTTGTTCCTAATTGTGAAAAGATTCCCGAGGGTTTATCATATACTCCTCCCTTTCACTTAAAGCATCTCCCTTGATTACACTCCCAGCTATGGAAGCTTTTTGAGCAGCAAAGCTGGTTGATCAAGGATAGGTTAGTACCTTAGGAGCGAACGAGCGAGGTAATGTCAAAGAAGACGTTATCTAACAATGGTAATAGAAGAAGAGACTAAGAAGGAAGAGGTGAGCAATGAAAGTTGATTCTATGGGAGCGTAAATGTATGGTATATTTGTCATTTCTCCCTCAAGATCGTCGAGAAATGTGTAACGTGGTCTTACTTCAAGGGCTGGATGTAATTTACTTTATTTTTTTCTCCATCCTTATTTTTATTTTTTCAGTTTACTTCTATTCCTCCTATTGATCCTAGGCGATTATATAAGCACATGTGCTCTCTCCTATGCATTGGATCTATATATAAGCACATGTGCTGTTTCACCATGTCCCTTGGATGCGAAGTGTATGGTGAATTTTTGTGCTCGATTTGCTTTTGATTCAACCTTTCAGTGGAATACTTTGGACTGTTCATCCAGAATTTCTTGTGCTTGTCAAGAATGATCTGGATTGTATTTTTCCTTTGTTGTATTTTTTGTAGCTTCTTTTATTTTTAATGCAAATGCAGTTATTCACATTAGTACCTACCTCTTTTCCAGAGTCCTAAACTTTATATGTTTTTTTACCTTCTGTTTATTAATAGGTGGACATGGAAGCTGATGATACACCAGGGGATGGAGAAGCAAATCAGTCAGAGGAAACTGATGGTTGGATGTCAACTGAAGTAAAATCGTTAGATCATGAATCTGGTCACGGTACACTATAAATTCTTTTCGCCATTATTTTGGGCACTCCCTTTTTTATGGTATTCTTGCAGATATCTTTTATTTAATGCAATGAAGGTTATTGTTTCTACATTGATACCTATTTGGTTCGGACAAACTCTTAGGAATTTGTTATGGGCAGCTCATTCACGGGCCTAATCTCGTCGGTCGAGCCACATAACAGGGCCGCGGTCCGCACACCCCAACCCATCATCGCATGCGTGTTCTCGGCGCGGCAGGTTGTTGAGGCCGGGTCTCGAACCCTTCACCTCCTTGATGAGAGACACTTAACGCTTTCCCTCATCATCAACAACCTGCCGCGCCGAGAACACGCATGCGGTGATGGGTTGGGGTGTGCGGGCCGCGACCCTGTTATGTGGCTCGACCGAAGGGATTAGGCCTGTGAATGAGCGGCCCATAACAGAATAATATTTTTCCTACCATAAATTGCTTCCCATAAACTTATCAGGTGCTCCTTTTTATGGTATTCTTGTAGATAATTTTTATTCAATGCAATGCTAGTTTTTTTCTTCCCAGTGTAATCATATTTGGTGCTAACAAACTTTTAGGAATATTTTTGTGAATGAATCCATATTTTTCTTCATTTTGCTATTGCTCTATTTTCGTTGGACTAGCTCTGGCTGATTTGCGTTTGCCAATCTAATCTATCAAAAATTTCAAAACAATTTAAGCCAGACAACCTAAAATAAATTCTGATTCACCCCCCACCCTCACCCAAAAAAAACCACCCCAAAAATAGTAATGCAAAAAGTATCATGTTACAGTGATCGGGAATGTAGAATGTTTTACCTGTCACCCTTTGCCTTAGGAGATTAGTTAGTTCTATTTCTCGATGGGACCGGGAAGGGATATAACTCAGCGGTAGAGTGTCACCTTGACGTGGTGGAAGTCATCAGTTTGAGCCTGATTATCCCTAAACCCAATGTGAGTTTTTCTATTTGGACTTGCTCCCCCGCCGTGATCGAACGAGAATGGATAAGACTTAAGAGGCTTGTGGCTTGTGGGATTGACGTGATAGGGTAGGGATGGCAATATTGCTGGGAGCGAACTCCAAGCTAATATGAAGCGCATGGATACAAGCCTTCGGCCTTCAGATTACAAATAAATATTCCAAGAATTTTAGCCATATCTTTCTCTTCTTAACTCTTGTGGATTTGAATGATCATGCCGAAGAGATGGAAGCTTCTACAGTGTGTTGTTTTATTTGATGTACTTCCGTTGCAGTTTTCCTAGTTTCTCATGTTGCTACATTAGTTATTTACACAACAAATTCTTTATTAAATTTTTTTAAAATGCTAATTATATATTTGTTACTTATGGATCGTTTGTTTATCATGTTGCTACACTAGTTGTGTACATAACAAATTCATTAATGTTAGTATGATTAATTTAAAAAAAATGCTGTTTATACATCCGTTATTTGTGGATCGTTTGTGATGAGTTTCTTTTCTATTGAAAAGGTCACTTTAAATATTGGATTTTTATAAGATGCTTCACACGATTGATGGGTTTTTTCATTATGATATTTGATTACAATCTTGTCATCTTGTATGTTTGATCTCGTCTAGCATTATTGGGACGGTATTGATCTAAGGATAACTAGTGTGTCGTTACTAAATACTGACGTTGCTTGTCTTAGGGTGTCACTAAATCCACAACTTGAATCCAATGATGGAACAAAACTCACAGCTAAAATTGCATTCAATTCCAAAGTCAGGTTACAACTTACAATAAGTTGAGGAACAATATTCCACTGCTTGATCTTAAACAATATATGCAGTAATATGATGATTGTGTTGAGATGTGTTACATCAGACTCTCTAGTTTTAGAAGAACTCATCCTTGGTTTGAATTGGCATGCACGAAAACTTCTCTTTCTGCCCTGAGTTCACTCCTTGCATCCCTTCAAGAAGCTACGTCTTTGGACATCATATTCTCATTATTCCATTGTTCATATAGTTTTCCATATATGGTTATTTCCTATTAAATTGTATGCTCGACTATGCTCCATCACATGGGTATCAAACACGCAAGATGAATCGATATAATTTAGTACCAAGGGGTCTATGATGCAAGAAAATGTTTTTAGAAGAGAGTTTTGAGACAATCTCACAAGGAGGAATGATCAAGTTTGTCACATTGTCATTTTGTTATGGGGTTCGCGCTCCGTTATTATGTTATCTCTAATCGAGTCAGTCGGCCTTTATTATGTTGCCCTTCATTAGGTTTATTATTAAGTATTGTTTAGGTAAGGCCAAGTGTTGGGGACTTATTTAAGTTTATGTTCCTTGTATCTCTTATTTAAATACCCATTGAGTTAGTGGAATGACATCCAAGAAGTTAATTATATTCCCCGTGTCTTCAAGAGATTGCGGTAGCTCTCTTTCTCTCCGAGCACATCCCGCCTAAGCAACTGCTATTTCGACTCCACAGTATCCTTCGCCACCATCATCCCTGCCTCTAACCATCCTCCGCCAACTCTACTGACGCTATACACCAAGTCTGTATCAAATTGGTATCTAACCTTTCCTTCCTCTGGCATCAAATCTCTCTCGTCGTACAACTTTCTCCCCCACATTCCGCTCCCACCAAAAGGGCCTCCCCCCTTTCCCCTCTGGTTTTCACGGGATGCCACCACCAACAGACGGAAGAAACCAAAGACAAATTCAGAGTCCCTTTGGTTTTCACGGACTTACCCCAACGCCTTCTGTCAAAATCCCTACTGCCCACAAACTCATTGGCATTCCACGAAATTGGCATCGACGTTTGACAGCAAGCATCCGACGCTTCAACGACTCTGTTTGCATTCGATTGCGTCGTCCACATTGCTCGCCGTCGACACTGTCATCACCGTTGTTCTTTCCTCGGAGCCCAGCCGTAACTAGCTACCGACGACAAGCTACAAAAAGTTTTCCGACTCCCCGTTCCTGGCCTGCGCACGCCAAAGCCCGGTTGTGAAGATTGAAGTCCTCCTGCGTACGCCAATCTCCATACGTCCTCGATCCCAGAGCCACGATCAAGCCCCACGTCTTCTGTTTCATAGCCGCTCAATCTTTATGTCTGTGCCCCACCATTGTCATTGCCGCAGAGCCTCGTTTCGAGTGCCACGACTTATTAGTGTTTTGGAATCCTGTGCACGCCATGACATGAAGCTTGTTGTTGTTTTTTCATGCCCTATTCTGATTAGTTAGCTCACGGGCCAATCGGTTTTGGTTTTTTATATTAATTAGCGCACTATAGGGAAGCGTCACGATTCACGTAGCGCATCCTGTTCGGGCACGTCAGTTCTACTTGTTCCGCCAGAATCAAGCCGACCTGTCAACATGTGAGACTCGCCAGAATTAACTCGCTCCATTTCTTGCACCTTGCGCAACATGTGAGACTCGTCAGATCAGATGAGCCAGCTTCTGACCATGATGCAAGCCCTCATGGCAAATCAAACTGTCACCGAGGTTCGTCCTCAAGAAAGCGCCTCGATGATATCACATTCGCTCTGCCAGTCTCCATCACTCCCGCACATGAGCAAGCTTGTAGCAGTCATGAACCTCCATCGCTGCTTCTTTGCCCTGATCCCCCGACTATGGTATGACTTCAAGTCAACATCATGCCTCGTTACCAGTTGGCATTCCCTACTTATGATGGGAAAGACGATCCCTTGGGATGGCTCGCTAGGTGCGAATAATTTTTCCGCAGACACCAGTGATAGAATGGATAAGTCTGGCCTCCTTCCATATGCTTGTTATTGACAAGCTATTTTTGTATGGCGGGAGAGATGTTATGGGCTTCACGCTCCGTTATTATGTTATCTTTAATTGAGTCAGTCATGCTTTATTATTATTTTTTCTTTCGTTGGGTTTTATTATTAAGTGTCGTTTAGGTAAGCCCAAGTGTTGGGGACTTATTTACGTTTATGTCCCTTGTATCTCTTATTTAAAGGCTCCTTGGGCTGGTGGAATGGCATCCTAGAAGCTAATTTTATTTCCTTTGTCTAAAAGATTGTGTTAGCTCTCTCTCTCCGAGCACACTCTGCTTAGGTAGCCGCGGGTACCGACTCCACAGTATTCTTCGCCATCATCATCCCCGCCTCCGACCATCCTCCGTCAGCTCTATCGAGGTTATACGGTGAACCCGTATCACATTCCTACCTATTGCACTGTAAAGTGATGATAAGGATCACACATCAGGTCTATTAATAATAGTGACCCGTTCAAAATCTTCACAATATGAGCTTGACACAATTCCTTATATGAGAATTAAAATTGATGAGGGTTTGAGAATGATCCATTTCTTCTTGGTGATTCTGTTCTGAATGTTGATTAGAAAGCCTCATAAAGATTTATCTCACATTCAGAACAGAATCATCGTTATGAGGAAGGAATTCTTCGGGTACGTCATCAGGCAGCTACCCTTTGAACTCTTCTACTACATTATATTATCGTAAAAAAGAAACATTGACATCGAGTAATTTCCTTTGTCCATAACAGTTAAACATGTCGGTCTTTAAATATTTTTTCTTCAAATTCTTTTTATCAACTATTATAAAGGGATTACTTTCATTTTCTTAGGTCTCTTTGCACATTTTTTCCCGTTGATGATTTTAAAGCAATGGTTTGATGCCTTTCTTTTATCTCCACTATATTGTCTTGACCCTGTATAAGATGTTGTCACCGTACTGCTACGATCTCCTCAAATTTAGGTAACACTTGTCCATATTGACCACATTGAAGATGACTCATCTGGGTATAGGTTGGTAATGTAAAAGTAGACATCACATGTTTGGAGCAATTTAATTATTGTGCTGCTTGATCCCTCAATCTTTTATGGGCTCACATGTCCTTGAGTGGCTAGTTGAAATCTGTATACCATGTTTTTGATGACTATTTTTTGCCGACCCATTGTCAACAATGACGATGCAAGTCTTTCCTTGCACAATGCAATGAGTGAAGTATTTTATGCTAGTTGGAGTTTGTACCCAGGGAACAAACATGTAGTGATAGAGAATGACAGAGTAGTTATCCTTGTTGCTACAAAAACTGAATTCTCGAGCATTGGGGGTGGTTAGGCATGAGTTGCTCAGGTAGTCGCTTGGTTTCTCTTGAGAAGTGCTACAACATTTGATATTTTCTTTCGCATCTTGCACATTGGTGTGAAAAGTTCTACTAAAGGAGTCAACTTCGCTATAAAGGCTATCATGCTCCTCATGAGTGACATTGCAGCCTCTTGAGGATGAATTACAAAAATTGGTTTTGATGCCGAAGAAGCTTGTTGTTGAAGAAGCTTTCAAATTGATGAATGGGAGTGTTGTTGTTGACTACTGAGAAGATACACCGATAATGGCTCTACTGCTATTATCGATAGAGAAGAAATGAAAGATGCAATCGTCGATCACTAGAGGATAGTGTAGTCATCGATCGCCAGAGGAAATGAAAGATGTAGTCGTCGATCGTTGATAGAGAACGTTGTTGCATAAAAGATAGCCGGCTAAGAAGAAAAGATGATTGTGGTCAATGGGGAAGAGGATATGCCCAATTGTGAGGATTTTATTGTGTTGAAGAAGGGTTTGTTCTTAGTGTTTCTCATGCAAAAGAAATAACAGAACTTGGTTTACTTTGCTATCAATTATCGAAGTTGGGATCATTTTTGAAAGATCAAAGTGATGATTGTGGTTGACGGTGTTGTCGATGGACTTGTTACTATGGAAGGAGGTCAAAGTTGAAGGTTGTTGTTGAAGACTTGTAAAGATAACTATGGTTAACAAGGATTTTGATGGAAGAAGACTGTTGTTGCGGAAGAAGGAACCATGATGAAGGCACTCGCTATGAAGCTTCTATGGAAAGAAAAAAGGTTCTCAGTGTTGTCGAAGGATCAAAAGGTTGTTGCTAAAGTATCGAGAGGTTCTTTTACCGCCTATCTTGTTAAGTTTTTGATTGGATGATAACTAGTGTGTTGCTGCTATGGGCAGATGATTATCACTAAAGAGGGTTTCCTAATCCATGACTCTTAATCCAGTTGTAATACTCAACATTCAATTTGCATTCAATTCCAAAGTTTGATTTACAAAAAAGGTCAAATACATATTTATAGATACAACTCGACTTGGGGAACAAGCCAACAAAAAAAGAAAAGAAGAAACTAACAGTACATGCAAAACTAAATCAATTATGGTTTAGGTAAATCTTAATTAATTGAAAAAGCCCTTGATGTGACATTACGTTGCTTGATTATAGAAAAAAAAAACGAACGCGATGAACACATTGAGATACTGAAGTGCTTCTAATCGTGCATTACTTGATTTAGAAACGGGTGATGTTGAACTATAAAGGACGCGAGGTATTTCAGAACTCATGGAAAAACATTATAGTCTCGAAAAATAGTGTGCCACCATGGATATCATTGTCAACATGTTACCTTGGTGGTAGGCCTTGTGCCTTATTGAAGTGTGATGCAAATTTTCTTATTAACTTGTGAACCTGTGCTCCTTAGTTTCACAATTGAGGGAGAACAAAGTTCATCGTCTCCTCTTGCAAAGGACTGGCGAGTATTAACAAATAACTCTGGCAATCGTTAATGATCTTTCAAGATAGTCATGTAGTCATCAAATCATATGCTGACACTCCATAGTCCTTGTTTAGAGTGCAAAACCTTCCAACCTTGGTCAACTAACAATAATACTATCGCAGGTGCAAAACCTTCCAACCTTTGTCAACTAACAATAATACTATCGCAGGTGCAAGAACGGTGGATTTATCATACAATTGACTAGTTAAGGCTACCAAATGTCACTTTCATTTGTTTAGTATTATCTCACAAAGAATCTCGTTGATGTAGTCCCTCTTGATGGAAAATAGAAAGAGGCGATGTTTATTAAAGCTCACCTTTCACACCTGAACCGACCTAACATATATGGGCTAGGATGCTAGTGTTTATAACTCCAATTGAGGAAGAGGCCACTCTCTCTAAGGTTTGTGTGTCCTGCTTCCCTTGTCTTGGTGTTTTATGTTCTATAATCATTACCATCATGTTCTTAGTTTGAAATCCAGGATAAGCAATAACAGAGCTCATTTTCAATTTGGTAGTGAAGTCTTGAAGTGCGCGTCATAAGAATTTATACATCTCTGTGGTTCATTTTAGAGTAGCCGCTTGTTTATTAAACTCCGTTTTGTACTCCTGACATTCATTGCCTCAGATTGTGTCATCTCTTCCTTCCATCCTCTATGTACCCTATATGATAGAACTCTTTGTTTACGTATTACTTTATTTGTTCCTAGGTGATGCCTTGGTGACTTAGCTAAAGCATGGTCATGTGATCATTCCACCGAGCTAAAGCATGGTGGTTTAGCTTTAGACAAACAAATGACACCTTGCCATAAATTTCACACCC
Organism: Dactylorhiza incarnata; assembly: GCA_033032865.1. NCBI lineage: Eukaryota > Viridiplantae > Streptophyta > Magnoliopsida > Asparagales > Orchidaceae > Dactylorhiza > Dactylorhiza incarnata. The sequence goes on from JAWHQI010000170.1 coordinate 4,128,904, forward strand.
TTATAAGGTGATGTATGTCTTTAGCTGGTCTATCCATATATTTAGTTTTTTCTCATCAATCAACTCGTCGAAGCTTACCTCATCTCAAGGACACCTCCCTCCCTCTCTCTCCCCCTCACTCTCTTTATCTTGCTCTCTCTCTCTCTCTCCCTCTCTCTCTATCTCTCTCTTCCTCCCTCTCTTCCCCCACTCCCCTCCATCTCCCTCCTAATTTCAAGTATTTTCATAACATGCATTGGGTTAAAGGAAGACTGTGATTTTGAGATCTCTATTCATTCCATTGCAATTGCCATTTGTTCCAATACCTTGACTGCTCTCTCTCTCGCTTACTCTCCCCCACCCTCTCTTTCCTCCTCCCTTCCACCTCCCCTCGCCCTCCCCCTTCCTGTCCCTTCAAATTTTTAGTATTTTCATAACATACATTGGGTTAAAGGAAGGGTATGATTTAGTGTTCAGATCTGTGTAGTGTTTAAATACCGAATCTCCATTCATTCGATTGCAATTGGCATTTGTTCCAATACCCTGACTACTTGGCTAACCAGGTTATGCATCTCAAAACTCTCGATCATGGAATATCTAGTCTCGTCCATTGTTTTTACATGTTTTATTTCTTGGCTTAGAGATAGAATCCGAGGTAAGAAAAGGTTCACCGAATACTTGCAGTCTCTTTTCATTTTTACCATGGTCCACAAATTAATTTTCTGATACTAACTTGATTCATGCATAACTCCGAAATGCAAGAAAAACAGTATTCTACCTCCAATGATGGTTATTGTGTCTATGTGAGGAGGGAGAGGGATACGCTTTATGCATTGATCAGTGGTAGTTTGATTAATGTTCTCACAAGTTGATAGAACGAGTCTTCTTAGCTCGGGAGTCAACCAGATTCATACATAGTCAAAAAAGAATTGATAATAATATTTTTATGTGGAAATTTTGAAAAGGGAAAAAAGATCACGTGATCACACTCATTGCCGAAAAATATATTATGTTTAGGGTGTACCGATTCTGGGAGGCGGTGGATGGTGTTGTATAAGACCAACAGTTATTGATGAACCGAGGAGTCGATGCCATGTCCTGGTGAAGTGGGCGGGAGAATGTAGAAGTGGAATAAAAAGTGTGAGACGACTAATTGGGGGAGGCGCTGAAGGGTGATATTGATGCGAAGTTTGGGTGACAGAGTAAATGTGAAAATTTCGATGGCAACAATAGCGGAACTTTGGGTGGAAGGACATGTGGAGCTAGGGGTTGGTGAACTGCTATGATGTGAAGGGTGGAGTGGGGCGGACTGCTTTGGAAAAAATGATCTATATCAACTATAATCTATGTATACAAATGTTTGACTACTGAAATACTATTGACAATTTACTAATGTGAAAAAAATGAGAATGTTAAGGTGAATATGTTTAAAATTATGGTGCTTAAGGTGAAATGTTGAGGTGGTAGTTGTTGAGAATTATTATATTTAAGTTTATGTGTTTAGTCCCACACCGGCTAGCGGTGTTGTGTGTCTCTTTGTAATGCTATATAAGAGCCCCTATGTGGAAGAATAAATTACACAAAGTATTTCCCTTCTCTTAATTTCTGCATGGTATCAGAGCATTTCGATCTGAAAACCTAAATAGAATTTTTTTCGCTCTGCTCATCCCGCTACCTACCCCCGACCTCTATTCCGTTTTCCGCGTGCGCTGCTAGGCCTCCTGCGGCTCCTCCTTCCCCTCGCTCCCGTCGATGGGATCGTTCCTTGATTCCAAGGACGGGAGCGGGCCTCTGTCTCGTCGACTGCGTGCGGCTCTTCCGCTACTTCTTCACTGAAGATCTGCCGCTGCTTCTCCCGCTGCCGCTGCTTCTCCCGCAGCTTCTCCCGCAACTATCGATCTGCCGCTGTCTGCTACTCCAACCTCTCGTCTTCTCCCGCCGAGCTCCTCTGCCGATCGACGATCCCGTCGAGCGCTCTTCTCGTCCTTCGATCCCGTCGCCAGGGGGAGCGACTTCTGCTTTCGTTCTCATCGACGGAGGGACCTCCCTTCTCCTCCCTCGATCCAGTTGCCAGAGGGAGCTGCTACTGCGCCTATTCCTCTCCTTCTCCGGCTACTTCTCCGGCCTTGCCGCCCTGTGCCGCTGCTGTCCCGCCGCTGCTCTTCTTCTCCGGCCCGACAGCCCTCTTGCTGTTGCTGCTGCTTCTTCTCCGGCTCGGCAGCCCTCTTGCTGTTGCGACTGCTTCTTCTCCGGCCCGACATCCCTCTTCTTGCCGCTGCCCTTCTACTTCCGGTGTTGCCAGCTGCTCTCGTCTTGCCGCTGGATCTTCTTCTCCCGACTGCTGTGCCGCTGCTGCTATGCCGTGCCGTCTCCAAATTTTTTTTAAAAGTGTCGCTGTAGTTTTTTTGTGTTTAGTTATTGTGTTGGTAGTGTCGTCTAGTCGTGTGTTATGGACGATAGTTTTCGTGCTGCTGCTCTTTGGGTGCCGAGCTCTTCTCTTCCTCCCTTCTCACTCGCCGTTGCTTGAGCCTTTTTTTGCTTGCCGCTGCTTGAGCACTCTGCTCGCAGCCGCTTGAGTCTTCTGCTCGCAGCTGGCTTGTGCTTTGCTCGCTGCATCTCGGATCGTGGTCTTGCCGGCAACCGTTATCCATAGTTGTCTTTCATTTTATGTGTTATTCTGATTGTCTTCGTCTGTGTCTCCATGCGAGTCTATGCCTTCTTGCACGTGTTCCACGTGAGGGGGAGTGTTTGTTATAACGGCAACTCAGATGCCTCTTTCCCGACTCCTGCCTTAGTCACACACGGCCTCCAAGCATATTTCGTATGTTTTGTGTGTCTCCCCATCTTTTTCTTTGATGTTAGGTAGGTGTTGTTTGGCCTTTGTTGGTTGACCTGGTTTCAGCTCCGGGAGCATCCAGTGTGCTCATGGTCGGTTTGTGGACCAACGTCGTGTGACCTTTGCCCGGTTGAAGTATCCCCGGTGACACGCGGTTGGGCCTCGGTGGCTGGTGTTTTGTCCCACGTTGCCAAACACCATTTACCTTTTCTTTTATGTTGTGTTCAAGCTGAAGGGTTCCCCTTCAGCTTGAGGGGGAGTGTTGAGAGTTATTATATTTAAGTCTATGTGTTTAGTCTCACACCGGCTAGCGGTGTTGTGTGTCTCTTTGTAATGCTATATAAGAGCCCCTATGTGGAAGAATAAATTACACCAAGTATTTCCCTTCTCTTAATTTCTACAATAGTAATACCTATTGAGGACAAAGTAATGGGAAACAAAGGTTATTTTGCATGCATAGTGAAGTGCAAAAAATACTCCAATGAGGTGGGTAATTAGAAACAAAATGAGTGTATTTGGACGGAGAAATGTTGCACTGAAAGTAACAAGACTAGATATCCTGTGGAAGGATTTGTGCACGATAAAGGTTAGATCTTATGAGTTATGACACCCAAAAATAATGAATTGGGGATCATTCACAATGCTATAGTTGCTCCATAGTTCTTGCCTTTTGATCTTTGCATTTAGCTGTTTCTGCTTTTCATTTTTAGCAAAGCCTTATGTCCAACTCCTTATTTCGAAAATAGAACATCTTTTTTTCTAGTTCCTTCTCTTTAGTATCCTCTGTTGGGTGTAAATTTGATCATGTTGGAAAACATGGAAATGAGAAAAATAAAATGAAATATTTTTATTAATTTCTCACATACATACATACAAGTATTTGCACTTATATAGGAAGAGAGGAAGAAGCTAAAAATAATCCCATTTTAAGATGTGAGACTAAATCCTAAAGAGGTAATGACCTCTAGCTGGGCCTTGCTATGAGTCTTTGTACATATTTTATTCAACACTCCCCCGCAAGCTGGAGCATACAGATTGTAACCACCAAACTTGGACAAGAACTGATAATATAGCGGACGTGGTAAGGCTTTAGTGAGAATGTCAACAACATGCCCAGCAGCAGGAACATGTTTTAATTCCAGTTTCTTCTGTTGAACCTTCTCTTGAATAAGTGACAATCGACTTCGATATGCTTGGTACGTTCATGAAATATGAGATTTTTGGTAATATATAGCAACTTGACTGTCGCAAAAGAGAGTTGCCAATGAGGAGAGTTTAACTCCCAGGTCACTTACGAGGCTTTCCAACCATGTAAGCTCAGACATAACAGAGGCCATTGAACGATACTCAACTTCGACAGATAAGCGAGCAACCACATACTGCTTCTTGCTGGGTCAGTTGATAAGGTGACCGCCAAAGTATATACAATATCCACTTGTGGAACTACGATCATCCAGAGAGACAACGTAGTCAGCATCAGAGTTGACAATAAGAGATAAGAAGAAGGTTTGTATACAAGCCCTTGTCCAGGAGCAGTCATCAAATATCAGAGGATGCACTCCATGACCTGGAGGTGAGAGATTCGTAGAGCATGCATGAATTGACTGTCAACTCCAACAACAAATGATATATCAGGTCTTGTAACTATAAGATAAATCGGCTTCCCTACAAGACGACGATAATACTCTGGGCTCGGAAGGATTAGATCAGAGTCGGAGGCATGATTGCAGAGCTTGTGATTGACATCCATAGGTGTATCAACATGCTTGCATCCAGAATAGCCAACATCATGAAGAAGATCAAGACAATACTTCTGTTGAGATATGACAAGGACATCAGGACGCTATGCTACCTCGAGACCAAGGAAGTACCAAAGATTTCCCAGGTCTTTAGTTTGAAAAACAGAAGTCAAGTGTTGCTTGATCATGCGTATTCCTTTGAAATCATCACATGTAATTAAAATATCATCGACATAAACCAAGAGAATCACTGTGCCAGACGACGACGAGTAAATAGAGAGAAGTCGTCCGAACTTCGAGTGAACCCAACGTCACAAACAACCTAACTAAACTTGTCAAACTATGCTCGAGGAGAATGTTTGAGATCATAAAGATATTTTTTGAGGTGACATACAAGAGACTCCTCCGTGGTCTCAAACCCAGGAGGCTGTTGCATGCAGACAGTCTCCAGCAGATCGCCATTGAGAAAAGCAATTTTGACATTCAATTGATGCAACTGCAATTGTCAATGAACAACTAGGGAGATGAAGACACGAACAGTATTTAGTTTTGCGACATGCGAGAAGGTCTCATCATAATCGAGGCCGTGTTGTTAAGTAAACCCATGAGCCACAATACTAGCCTTTAGACGTTGAACCATCCCATCCAGACCATGTTTGATGACAAAGACCCACTTGCAACCCACACAAGGCTGGCCAGGAGAAAAAGGGACAATATCCCAAGTCTGATTTGCCCAAAGAGCAGGCATTTCCTCATCCATGGCTGTCCGCCACCCCGAATGCTGAAAAGCCTCATGTAGAGAGTTAGCGGTGGAAATAGACGACAAAGAAGCTGCAAATTTGTGAAGCATCAGAGAGAGGCGATGCAAGGACACATAATTAACCATAGGGTGAATGGTAGATGCTGATGCTGTCTCTTTAGACCGCCTGATATCATTAGTAGAGGGTAATTGTCTTAAGGTATCTGAACGAGGAGGGTGACAAGTGTACACACGAAAAAGAGGCGGTTTGGTGGGTACGGTGATCGGGATTGGGAGGAGTGGTGGAAGATGATAAGTAAAAGGATCAGTAGAGCAAGATAGTATTGTAGTTGGTAGAGGAGCTGGACGGAAAGAGTGAAAAGGTTGGTCTTCGATGAAGTTCACATCCGCAGATGTAACAACCTTGCGATCGTCGTGAGAATAACAAAGATAACATTTTTGAGTGCGAGAGTAACCAACGAACATATATTTGGTAGCACGAAGAGCAATCTTGTCGATGGAGGGGCCAAGGTAGTGGACATAGCATGTACATCCAAAGACGCGAGGCATGTCTGGAAATGGAGGTGTGGAGGGAAATAAAAGACTAAAGGGAGTTGCATAGTTGAGAATGGAGGAGGGCACACGACCTGCAAATTGTAGAAACCGCGAAATGTCAATAAAGCTTGGGAACTTGCATTTGAAACATATGTGAGCGAGCGACCTCAAGAAGGTGACAATTCTTGCTCTCAGCTACACCATTTTGTTGGAGGGTATAAGCACATGAGGTTTGATGGATGATCCCAAATTCAGTACATAGATTAGTAAACGCATGACTCGTGTGTTCACGCGCATTATCGGTTCGAAGTGTTTTAATGGAGCTGGGAAATTATGTACGAGTCTCAGCAATAAAGGCACGAAACACATGAGTTAGTTCAGAACGATCGTAAAGTAAATACAATCATATCATGCGAGAGTAATCAACAATAAATGTAAGAAAATACGGTAACCAGAAACACTACCAGTTTTATAAGTTCACCAAATATCAGAATGTACTAAAGCAAAATGAGCATTGCTCTGAGTACAGTGAGGGGAAAGGAAGAACGATGCTGTTTTCCGAAGATACAAGAATCGCACGTAAAGTTAGTGAGGGATAAATCGTAAAGTTAGTGAGGGATAGATCGAGAAGAACTTTCTTGAGGATTGGGAGAGGAGCATGCCCAAGACACCGGTGCCAATCAACATAATTGATCGAGGAGAGAACTGTGGGAGGAACTCCCAGAGTATAGTGCCCGTTGGCCAGTCGCCATTTACCAATAATATTCTGCGTCCGTCGATCTTACACAACAAAAGAAGAGGAAGAGAAGGTTACAGAGCAATCAATGTCTTGAGTAAGACAACTAATAGAAAGAAGGTTGAAAGGAGATCCCAGAACATGAAGAACCGAGCGAAGAGAGAGAGGGAGAGAAATGAAGTGAGGGGCACATCAGCAGAACCAAAAATCAAGGTGGAGTCACTGTTGGCCACTGTTGGCCACTGTGATGAACTTGGGATGCGCAAAGTTCAAGTACTGATGTGCTATCTGCGGAGTAATATGGTGTGTGGCACCAGGGACCACAATCCAAATTGGACCATGGGAGAGACAAGAGATTCCTTCATTGGAGATCGACGCAATAGAGTCAGATGAACGACTGATCATCCCCTGAAGTTGCTGGAGCTCAGTGCGAAAGTCATCGATGTCGATGCGGGTGGTGGAAGGTGTATCGACCGCAATGGATGCATGTTGTTGTGGGGGCATACATGCTTACGATAGCATGTTGCCTTTAGATGGCCATCCTGACCACAATGAGTACACTTAAGATGAGTCCTTCCGTTGCGACCCTTACCCCGAGAAGTAGTGCGAGCTCCACGAGCTGATGGAGGAGGCGGGTGAGATGTAGAAGAGTGCGTGGAGCACACATCCGAAAGAGAAGGAATGGTGGACGAAGAAAGGATCTAAGCTCGGACGCTGTGGAGATGAGGCAAAACACGGGCCATCATTATGACAATGCCAACAACTTCTTTCTGGGCACGTTGGGCAGCGAGGTCCACAGTTGGAGGTTGATGTTGAATCCAGGCCTCGACTAGAGTTTTGGATGGCGCAACAAAGGATGTTAAGTCTCCAGCCACCCCTGATTCGTGAGATTGAAGGTCCGTGATGATGTCAAACAGGTGTTGCAAGCTGTCCTTGCCAAAATAGAGGGAGTGAAGTTCCTCTCACATAGCCTTGTCCGTCTCATGATACATGGCCATTCGATATGGTTCACTGTCCATAGAGTTTAAGATCCATGACTGGACATGACTGTCAACACAGAGCCATTCCTCGGTGGGCTCAGTAGATGTAGCCTTAGTCAGATGATGGAGGCCTTTGGTCTGAAGAATATGGCGAACGGAGTGCACCCACTCAACAAAGTTCTTCTTCCCATTACGAGAGATAATGGTGATCCGAAGCTCATCACGAACTTCAGGAAGGGGAGTCGTAGCACGGGCCGGAAAAGACGGAGCATCATTCAAGTCCATTGAACGGGACGGAAGACTTGGAGGACGCGATCACGCCGAGAACCTGAAGAGGATGTTCGCGAGAAAAGGGAAAAACAAGAAATTTCTGCTGCCAGGAACTTGGCGAGGAGCGTGGCAAACTCAGACGAAGTTCTGACGGGCAGCGGGAGCTTGGCAGAGGTGAGCAGTTGCGGGCAAGAGCTTGGTGATCAGGAGAGCTCGCGGGAAAGAGATGCGGCAAAGAGTTTGGCGATCAGGAGAGCCCGCGAGACAGAGCTCGGCCAAGAGCTCGGCGAATAGGCGAGCAACGGGTGCTTGGCAGAGGTGAGCAACGGGAGCTTGGCAGAGGCAGGCAACGGGAGCTTGACAAAGGCGAGCAGTTGCGGCCAAGAGCTTGGCGATCAAGAGAGCTCGTGGAAAGGATGCGACCAAGAGCTTGGCGATCAGAAGATGCGACCAAGAGCTTTGTGGACAGGAGCTTGGCAATCGGGAGTTCTGGCGGGCAGGCGTAAGGCGATCTGAGCGGTCAGACGAGGAGATATTGTGGGTGAAGCCAACCAGGTGGGCCCCGGTAGGTAGCAGATGCGTGGTATAAATCCAGCAGAGAGGAGTGCAAAATGAGCGGGGAATGGCACAGAGGAGAAGCTCTTAGGTAGAAAGGCGGCCAGAGAGCGGAGTCCGCCTATCCGCGCAATCTGGAGGAAGATGGCGCAGTACGAAACCGAGCAGAGAAAAAAAAACTTTAGGATCGTTTGTCTCTGATACCCACGTAGGAAAACATGGAAATGAAAAATAGAATGAAATATTTGTATTAATTTCTCACATATATACATACAAAATGTACACTTATATAGGAAGAGAGGAAGGAGCTGCAATCCCATTCTAAGATGTGTGATTAAATCCTAAAGAGGTAGTTGGCTCTAGCTGGGTCTTTTGAACCTATTTTATTCAACAGATCATATACCTGAATAATGCATGATAAGGATTTTCTCGGTTATCACTGGCCACATATGGACATAAAGTTGATGCTTATATTACTTACATAACAATAATAAAGCGTTATGTGCATTCTCATGCAGCATGTAGAAAAAAAAGAGAATTCATTTTGTGTGAATTTTTTTAAGTGTATGCATCACACTCATAAATATGACATTCTATTGCCAGGTTTCTTGGAATCCCAATTCCCATGAAGAAAAGTCTTGCAAAGCACACTTGTTCAAATTTTATGATCATTCTTTGAATGAAGAAACAGATTCTTAGAATCACTCTGAAAACATCATAGTTTTAGGAGGTGTTTCTGTTGAACCCAGTATAAACTCTTCATAATAAAGCAATTATGAAGTTATTCAAGTGAATAAACAACATATTCTACTTTTTAGCATTAATACAATCTAATCAAAACCAATCAAAACAAAATAAAATAGTCAATAAATCAAACAGCCCTAATTTACTGGACGACCCTTGCACGGTTAGCTATACCTACTGATGTACCTGTGAACAGCGTTATACCGAAAATTTGCTACAGTAACTTCTGATAAATGTATACCACATATTTTGTGCTATATATTTTTGTTCTCTCTGAGCAACAGATGTTCATGTGGATGTTAAAGTCTACTTAAAAAAACCCATTTTTAGCTTTATCATGGCATCAAATCACCTACAGATCATGTTTTAGATTACTACTTTTGGCTTTCTTGAGTGCTTTTGATATTGTGTAATTGTAAATTTGAAGGACTTACTAAATTTTCTTTCTTTCAAAGGATTAACTAAATTGGGGGAAAGATGGAATACTGAAGAAGTGGAGCCCATTCCAGAGAAAAATGATCTGCAAAAGAGAAAATGGTCCAAGGATCTGTCTGTCAATCTACATGACTCCAACAGCACCATAGCAAACACAAGCGCGCTTTCTGGGTTGATTCAAGCATATGGGAAGGATGCAAAATTTATTCACTGGGGTGATAAAGTATGTTTATACACACACCTAGACCACAATAATCTTTGGGATGCGAATTTCGCTATAATTAATGATGCTAGTGACTCCATATGATAAGTTATCTGTGTGTTGCTGAGCAAAATAAGAAAAATGAGAAGCGTTTTCAATTCTAGCATCCGCTAGTTTTTACGTTCTTCTTATGATTGAGATATATGTGGTCAATCATGCTATATCATTTTGTTTGAATTTATTTTATAAATTTCAGGTTGAGACAAGTGGATTTTCCATTGGTGCCAATAAGAAACAATCTGCATCCTCTTTGATAATTGGTCCAGGAGCAGGCTATAATCTGGTTAGTTCTGCTTCATTTGCAAATTTCTTTCTTTTTCAGGAATTTGGGTTTTTTGACAAGTCAACTGCTATATTTATGGTTGTCAATAAACAATTTCATTATACTAGAGGAAATAATTTATACATTTTTTATCGCCTTGGATTCAAAACATCTCCTGACTGAGTTTGCCTAATTTTATATTCGTGAAGTAAATTACATATAATTTGTCCAAAACAAAAGAGATAGTATTTTAATTTTATTTTATTTAATTTTTGAAGAGTTTTTAGGTTGATTAGTTAGGAGCTATTGGTTTGTCCATGCCTATATAGTTTCACATGCAGAGGAATTAAATACATGGCTGAAAGTTAACTTTTTTATATGGTGCGTTGTATTGTATCTTCAAACATGTTTACATGGTAAAATCATGAATTTCATATCTTGTAAGTAATTTTCATGTTGTATAAAATAAAAAAATTGTTATTCCTATCATTTAAAAAAATAACTTTTTGTGGTTGATTTTTTCTTCCCTTGAAGGCCATAAAATTATAAAAAAAATGTAGACGTTTTATGGATTGTGTGGAGTGCTTATTTTCTCAGCTGTAAACTTTATTATTCCTATGGTCTACTTTGTTCACATCAGCTTCTCCAATTCTGTTAAGTTTGTTTTGGATATGTATATGTATTACATTTATTTTTCAGCATGTTCTTTTAGATGTAGTAAATATTTTTATTTAGAAAGATTTAATCTATGTACTGCTTTCTATTGCAGAAATCAAACCCATTACCCGAAGAAAATCCTGTTGCGGAAACTACAGTGAAGGTTAGCAATGACACAAAAGGGCGATTCAATGAACAATTGAGAGCCGAACGGGAATCCTTCAGAGCTATTTTTGAAAGAAGGAGACATCGAGTTGGTGGACTATGGGATGCTGATGATGAATAGCAAAGATCCTAAACATCACAGTTGGCTACAGGTTATATTTGTTTAGTCGTTTCACTAATTTATATCTTTTAGTCATATCCCAAATATTAATATTCAAAATTTATCTAATGAATAATGCAATATCAAATATACATTTATTTTTAAATAAATAATGGAAATACTTAATATACATTTGTTTTCCCTAAGTGTTGATCGCGATGCTCTATGGTTCTGAGTGTTGATCGCGATGCTCTAAGGTTGTAATATCAAATATACATTTACCGTACTGCAATTAGACCAATGATGCTCTATGGTTCTGAGTGTTGGGCAGTGAATTGTGTACAATAGCAAAAAATGGAAGTTGCGGAGATGAGAATGCTTAGGTGGATGTGGACACGCGAGATTGGTTAAAATTAGGAATGAATGTATCAGGGATAAGACGGGAGTAGCACCAATTGTAGAGAAGATGCGAGAAGCTCGACTAAGATGGTTTGGACACATACACAGGAGACCATTAGAGGCACCTGTTAGGCATTGTGAGAGTCTAGTCACTAGGCATGTTAAACGAGGGAGGGGCAGACCAATAAAGACTTGGAATGAAACTATAAGGAAAGACATGATGTACTTAGGCATTAGTGAGATTTTGACTAAAGATAGGGCACAATGGCGACAAAGGATTCATATAGCCGACCCCGCTATAGTGGGATAAAGGCTTGAGTGTTGTTGTTGTTGAAGTGTTGATCACCCAATACACTAACCCATTGATGTGGATCGGCTTTGGACTACGGGTCATCATTCGGCGGAGCCTTCATTCGTATATTCGTGCAGGAGGCATTGATCAGATCGACGATCCGAGACCACGAGCGCGTCCGGAGTGCCGTTTTATTATTTTTATGTATCTTGTTTTTTATTGTGGACTTGTATTTTGTGTTTTAAGACACCAGACGTAATGACCAATCATAACCGTTCACTCAGGGTGCCCAATCACCCCTCTCGTTATAAATAGGGGCAGAGACTTTCATTTTTAGTATTGTTTATTTTGTGATTGAATCCAGAATCGGCAATCATTCGTGGTGCGACGCTGCGAGACCCCGGGGTGCGGCGTCCCGGTTTATTTCTTGCATTATTATCTCATTTTTCTTTAATTTCTCGGGAACCCTCTACTTATCCCACAATTCCTCAATCCCAGCCCCTCACTATTCAGTTTCCACGCAACTTCCCCCTCCCAAGCCGCACGATTTTTGAAATTGCTCGCTCCCGTCATCGTCTTCTCCCTCTCGACGGAAATCGGATGCCAACTGCTCGACATCTCATCCCAGGCTGCTCACTTCTTCACCTTCTATCGCAGATCCACTTCCCGTGAACCTACACCGCAAGCTACCCCTCCCGTTCTCCTCTGCAAACACCCTAATTTCAGCAACTACCCACAATTGGCATTCTTCTGTTATCCCGAATCCGCTCCCGCACAACAACGTCAAATCGTCTGACATTTCCCTGTTCATCTTCTTCTTCCCTCAACTTCTTCCATTGCCTATCTCCCACAACAAGTCCCCTTCTCCACGTTTCCATCTACTTCCGCAAACCACTCAGTCACAATATGTCCACCTTTCCCCTGTTTCCACTGCAAGCCCACACCATTCATCCTCATTCCAATCGACAACCTCATCTCCACCCCCTGGGTTCTTGTAACCTTGGGCCGTTTCCGACCTGCAATCACAGTTCGTGGATCTCTTACCATTGCTGACGTCGGATCTCCATTGCGTGAGAGTATTTTGTATTGTGTTACTTTTCTTCTTTATTGAATAGTGGATGGACATGCTATACTTGCTTGGTTTTGAAACTTCTTGTGCTTTTGTATTATTTTCCTATTTCTTGTAAGTTACCATTTGTGGAGTTGTAGTTGAAAACACTTCTAGCGAAAGTGACCGTGATTTTGACTTTGCACCTCAAGTTGAAATTCACATTGTAATTAATTTGCCAAGTTTATATAATTATCATTGCTAAGGTTTATTTCCGGATTGAGTTACATTTACCCACGAATCATTTAGGTTGGGATTGTTTGAGTCCATCTTGCATTATCCACATAGGATTGCATTAGAGTCGACACACACACACACACACACCTTTCACAGCCTACCCTGCGTCACCCATGTTCACCTGCTTCATAATATGTGTATATTATTCCTAGTCCTGCTATAATTTAATTTTGAAAAACATATTTAAATAATAAATTGGAATATCAACTACACACACACATATATGCATATATATATATATATATATGTGTGTGTGTGTGTATATATATATGTATATATATATGCTGTGAAACAATGGCCAGACTGAGAGAACTCTATAAATCTCTTATAAAAACCAGATCTAATTTTACACTTCCAAGTTTCTACCTGATAATCCAATTAGGCGTGAAAAATATATATGAAGCTAGATAACCATAAGGTAAATATCTTATCTAGAAAGGATTAGTAGTATTGAAATAGTAGGACTGAAAAAGCATGTGAAAGTTAACTCAAAGATTAAGGGTTCGTTTGGGGCTTCTATAGTTATTTATGAAGTCACTTGTGTATTTTCTGCTGTTAAAGCTTCTATCTGAAGTACTAGTTATTGAAGTTGTTTCTATTATTTTGAAACCAAACTGTTTGAGTGTTTCTCATTAGAACAGAAAGTTGTTTGCTGCTTGAATTCGAAAGCCATGTAATGTTATAAAATGCTCCCGTTTGTATTAGAATTCAGTCATCTGAAAAAATATTAGAATAGAAAGTTGTTTGCTGCTTGAATTTAAAAGCCATAGAATGTTATAAAATGCTCCAGTTTACAATAAAATTCATAGTCCTCTAAAAAGATATGCAAATACCATGCTTACGAGCATAGGGTCATGCAAGCTAGAAACATGTTAATATTGTTTCAATGTTTTCCAAACCACTAGCATTACAAATACATCTGATAAAAGTCCCAACACTACACTTTTAGCACAAGTAGTTCATTAAATTACCCTGTTGATGAAAACTTTTATTACAAGCTTTCTCAGATAACCTTTCCAATAGAAATGCCAACTATCAAGTATAGTACATAAACAAGGAAGATATCATTTTCCTCATCCATGGGAACAAAATTCATAGGAACATTTTGTTGTAATTTTGAATTTTGGGAGTAATCTTGTATCGACTTCGTTGTTGAGATTTTTATGCTTTAAATAATTCAGTTGCTTCGTCAAACCTATGCATGAATCGATATGTATGTATCATCACAAAACAATGAAACATCTACACAACTTAATATACAAGTTAATGGGTAGTCAAACATATCCACTAAACATAATCGAAAATAGTTTCTAACACATTAACGCCGCAAAATATTGTATCTTAAATGGACCAAATAGTGAATCCTAATTTTTCTACAGCCTAGATCCAGATATCACGATTATTAAAGAATTAATGTAGATGGTGATTCCTGTGTTCAGCCGACATTGTCATGAAATTTCCCTCCTGTTGTGATCCTATAGGAGCTTGACCTAGAGCTATGATTGCGGCAACAAGTGTTAAACCAACCAGTAGTGTGAATGAATTGGATGGCTCATATGAACTAGATATGATTTTAGTTAAGTCATGTGGTCACCAGTGTCAACGACATTGATGTACATCATGGGAAGCATACATATTAATGTTCTACATCATGTGTAGTTCCTCTTTCAACTCGGGTTTATATGCCACCCTACATACATAGAGGTTGAAATGAATGTTCGGTGGCTTACGAGGTTCAATTTCTCTAGAACACTAAGGATGCCTATCAACAAATTAGCATAGTATTACTTTATATCTAGATTTAAGGTCATCATTGCCACAACTTATGGAAGTTGTACCTATAATCCGCGTAGCGGCACAACCAATCACCTTTCCATTCCCCATTTCTTCACCATCAACTTGGAGCCCGCCCTTAATCATCTTCTTTGCCGCACCAAATGATTGGGTTGATGCAACACATTAATGGGATTTGCATTTGTGAAAAGAGGAGAAATAAAATATTATTTCTATAAATTTCCATCTCTTTCACATATGCGACTACACCCTATATATAGAGAGACAAACTATAAACAAACATCCAATACACAGTGTGGAACTAAGAAGACTATATGTGCCTTAACATGGGCCAAATACATAAACAAAGGAAAAAAAATTATTTTATGGGCTTTGATTCTTCATTCTTCAACACTACCCCACACGCTGGAGCATATAAGTCATAGGAACCAAGCTTGGAAAGGAATTGGCTATATAGTGGTTGATGTAAGGCTTTTGTCATGATGTCTGACACTTGTTCTGCAGTAGACACGTTGTAAAACCAACTTTCGAGTTTGAACCATTTCTCAGAAAAAATGATAATCGACTTGGATTTGTTTCGTACGCTCATGAAACACAGGATTCTCGGTAACGTGGATAACAACTTGATTATGGTAGAAAAGGAACGTTCGAAGGAAGTTTGACACCCAAATCAGAAAGAAGATTCTCTAGCCATGTAAGTTCAGAAGCACCAGAAGCCATTGAGTGATACTCAGCCTCGACAGAGGAGCTTGCAACGACAATTAGCTTTTTTCTTCGCCAGGTGACCAGGTGTCCACCAAAATATGTGCAGAATCCATTTGTAGAGCGATGATCATCGAGACAGCCGACATAATCAGTATCAGAGTAGGCAATGAGAGACAGAGAAAAGGGAGGCTGATACACAAGCCCTTGTCCATGGGCATTCTTGAAATACCTAGGAATGCGTTCTACGATCTGAAGATGAGAGTTTTGAGGGGCATGCATAAACCGGCTGACACCTCCGACATCAAATGATATATCTGGTTTTGTAACAGTGAGATAAATAAGTCTGCCAACCAAACAACGGTAATACTCAGGATTAGGAAGAAGCAAATCATTGTCGGTGTCATGAACGCATAATTTGTGATTGTCATCCATAAGTGTGTCAGCGAGCTTACATCCTGAATAGCCTACATCGTGAAGAAGGTTGAGACAATATTTTCGTTGAGATAAGACGAGGCCATCAGGACGATGGACAACCTCGATACCCAAGAAGTATCAGAGAGGATCGAAATCTTTAGTCTGAAACTGTGAGGATAAATGCTTCTTGACTAAGGTGATGTCGGGGATGTCATCCCATGTTAGAAGAATGCCATTAACATAGACAAGAAGTACCACTGTGCCAGTTGGACGACTACAGATAAACAAGAAGTTGGCACAGCTCCGAGTAAAGCCAATATCACGAAAAACACGGCTGAATTTGTCAAACCGTGCCTGTGGGGACTGCTTGAGGCCATAAAAAGATTTCTTGAGGTGACACACCAGATACCCCCCCGTGGTTTCATAACCAGGAGGTTGTTGCATGTACACAGTTTCCTTGAGATCACCATTGAGAAAGACATTCTTTATGTCGAGTTGGTGCAATGGCCAATGTCGATGGACTGCTAGAGAGATTAACTACTTGGACGGTATTGAGCTTGGCAACAAGATTGAACGTCTTTTCATAATCAATGTCATGTTGTTGAGTGAAACCACGAGCAACAAGTCGAGCTTTGAGGTGCTTAGTTGTCCCATCAGAGTGATGTTTGACGTTAAAAACCCATTTACAGTCAACCAGAGATGACCAGGAGGAAGTGGAACAAGGTTCCATGTGTGAATTGTCCCATAGAGCTTCCATTTTCTCTTCCATTGCCGCCCGCCACCCCGGATGCTGAAGAGCCTCCTGCACTGAAGGCGGGGTGAAAATAGAGGACAAAGACGCCGCAGACCCGCGAAGGGGAGAAGAGAGGTGGTGCGAAGATACATAATTCGAGAGAGGGTGAGCAGTAGAAGAACCCGCATCGTGGGAGGGAGCCGTAGGCGGATCAACTGTCCAGGGAGCAGCATCAGTAGACCGCAATGGTCGCAGGGCATCAGATCGAGGACGCCGGTGATTGTACACTTGTAGAGGGGGTTGAGGGGAGCACGGGAGGAGGTGTAGGGAACACGGGAAGAGAGGGTATCACGAGTGGAGGGGTAGGAAGCAAGGGAGGAGAAGTGTGAGTGGGTCCAACCGGACGTGGGAGAGCATGAGAAATATAGCAGGAGGTGCTGAGTAGAACAATTGATCCTCAAAGAAGATAACATCCGCATAGGTGATTGTTTTCCCAGTAGTAGCAAAATGACACATAGCATTTCTGTGTTCGAGAGTACCCAACGAAGATGTACTTGGTATCACGAGGAGCCAACTTATCGACAGGAGGTCCGAGATGATGGACAAAACAAGCACATCCAAAGACCCGAGGAGGGAGGGAGAAGGTTGGGGTGGAAGGATGCAAGATGGAGAAGGGAGGGGTGGAAGGATGCAAGATGGAGAAGGGAGGGTGGAAGGATACAAGATGGAGAAGAGAGTTACAAAGTTGAGGACGGTCGACGACATGCGATTAATTAAATAGCACGCGATGGAAACAACAAAGTGCCAATACTATTTTGGAACGTGCATTTGGAACATAAGAGAACAAGCGACCTCCAGAAGGCGGCGGTTCTTCCGCTCAGCGACACTATTTTGTTGTGGTGTATATGCACATGATGTCTGATGGAGAATGCCGAAGAGGTTACATGTGTCTTGAAATTTGCGACTGGTATACTTACGAGCATTATCAGTGCGAATAATTTTAATGGTGCTCGAGAATTAAGTACGAGTTTCAGCGATGAAAGAGTGAAAATACCGTAATAGCTCAGAGCGATCACACATTAAGTTTAATCAGGTGATGTGAGAATGATCATCGATAAAAGTCAGAAAGTATCGATAGCCAGACAAGCTGGCAGTTTTATACGGACCCCAAATATCTGAGTGAACCAAGTCAAAGGGAGCCGAGCTTCGAGAACAACTAAGGGGAAGGTAGATTGATGTTGCTTGCCGTAAATGCAAGTTTCACATTGAAACTCAGTAAATGGAAAACTAGGAAGAGCTTTTCGGTGGATAGTAAAAGGAGCATGATCAAGTCGACGTTGCCAATCAACGGAAGTAACCGAGGATAGCACGGAGGCGGGAATGTCTTAAGTGTAGAGCCTATTTGATAGTCGACCGATACCAATGACACGCCGCGTCCGTCAATCCTGCACCACAAAAGACGAGGTAAAAGTAATGGAGCATTTATGCTCTTGAGTAAGGCGACTGACAGAGAGAAAATTAAAGGCAGAGTTAGGAACATGAAGAACATAATTTAAAGACAGGAAGTCACAACAACATCTCAACATCCACAAACGGGGGTGGTAGCGTCATTCACAACTGTGATAAATTTGGGAGCAGGAGCATCCATGTAGTTAGAGGGCTTTTGTGGAGAAATGCGATAGGTGGCTCCGGTGTCCATAAGACAAGAGCCAGGAGGGAAAGAAGCGAGAATGGCATTGAAGGAAGAGGCCACAAACTCAGTTGGGAGGTTAAGCAGCTCCCGCAGTTGCCTAAGTTCATCCCGCAAGATATCGAGTTCAGCGCGGGAACTATTGTAGGATGGTCGAGCTGCAGAGCGGGAAAGCAAAGTTGGAGTCCCCATGGAGAGCAGCGGGAACCAGACTCAAGCAGATGCGATCAGAAGGAGCAGAGGCTGAGACAAGCCCGTAGAACCAGGTCGCGAGCACAACGAGCTGAGCGAGCGAGGGAAGGAGTACGCAACAGCTGTAACGAGCACAACAAGTAGCTCGAGCGAGCACTACGGTCATGTGAGCATAGCGGGCGGACAAACCGGCACCGTGAGCAGAGGAGGCGAGCACAACAAGCCCGCGAGTAGGCGAACAGAGCTGTCGAAACACGCAAGGATGCGAACACATCGGACATGGCAGCACACGAACACATCCGACAATTTGCGACTTGGCGTGGTAGCTGGACGGATCACAACTTTGCTAGGCGCAAAGACAGCGGATAGTTCGCGCGAGAGGCGATCGCACAGTTGGGGCAGCAAGCACCCGGGGAGCGGGAGCAGGGGAGGTCACGATCAGAGGCGAGCACGGACAAGGCGGGCGGGGAAGAGAGTCTGCACGAATTGGCGGTCACCACAGGGCGCGGGCAGAGGGATCAACGAGCGCTTCAGGAAGCGGGATGGGCGTGGAGCTGAGAGAAGCGGGCTGAGAGGTCGCGCGAGCGAACAGAGGGATCAGGTTGCGCGGACAGAAGGATAAGGTTGAGCGAACAGGGGCAGAAGTGGGTCCCGACGGAGAGTGCTATAAAGCTGAGAGGGGGGGGGGGGGGTGTTCCTATCAGCGGGGAGTTTGGAGGAGGCTGGACGTGGAGATGGGGGCTCAAATAAGAGGCCGCGCGAGAGTGGCGGACGAAATGCGGGCTTAGGCATGCGACGGGAGCAAGAGCTCAACCAAAAAAAGAGGATTAACCTAGCTCTGATACAATGTGAAAAGGGGAGAAATAAAATATCATTTCTATAAATTTCCATCCTTTTCTCATATACAACTACAACCTATATATAGGGAGACAAACTATAAACCAACATCCAATACTCACTGTGGAACTAAGAGGTCTATAGCTTCGTTTGGCGGGGTGGTGGCGGTCGTGAACGTGGTGGTCATGAACCGTCGTTCATGAACGCCCAACCTCACCTAAAAAAATTCATGCGTTTTATGCTCAAAACTAATTCATTTTCTTGGTAGCGGTCATAACCTTTGTCTTGCCAAACATACACTATGATAATGACGTTTTTGTCCAAACTCACCGGAGCAAATAAGCCGCACCAAACGAAGTCTATATGGGCCTTAACAGGGGCCAAATACCTAAAGAAAGGAAAACAACTATTTTATGGGTTTTCATTCTTCATTCTTTAAGAACATTTATTTAAAAAATAAGAACTTGAAAGCTTTAAAATTTTCAAGGAGATTTGCATTTACCTACACATCTTTTCTACAGAACTTCTCTTCTTTCTCTTCACTCCGGTCGTCTCCCTTTTAGTCTCCTGGTCGTGGATTTGGGTGGATAAGGTTTCATAAGAGTTAAAATATGTGGGTAATTTTCTAATATGATGGGAAAATGATCGAACGGCTGAAGCACCTAGAACTCCCATATTATTTACTGGTAGCAAAATGTTGTTTTGGACCTATTAGACCTTAGGAATAGACTGTTAATTTGTCAGCCAAATAGATAAGAAAAATTTATAGGTGAGTATCTCGCACCTAGATCATGGTGAGAGGAGCGCATCTCAGCCATTGATAGCTCTAAATATTGCTGTATTTATGAATAATAAATAATGTCAGTATTTTTCCTACCGTCGGATCTAAGATCATACGGCTGTATTTCCCCCTCACCTAGAACTAGGTGAGAGAACACATCTAAGTATCTCTCAATAGATAAAGGTTTCCGTTGCAACATTCCATAATGTTAAGCAGCAGAAAAGGCGTCCCAAACTGAATTAAAAACTCAAGTCCGCCTCCTTTTATTCTAGTTATTATTGTGTGAGATAAGGAATTTAGAGGATTGAAACACAATTATTTTGTATAATAAATAATTGGTTTGAAATTTACTTAGGTCCCGTTCGTTTGGACGGAATTGAAGACTTGGAATTGAAATTCGACGTCGAATTCCAATTACGCCGTTCGCTTGTTAGGTAGCTTTAATAATTGAAATTTGAGTTGAATATCATGGAATTGATTTTAGCCTAAACACAAAATCGCCGTTCACTCGATTTATCACGTTTTTTGCCCGGGCGCGCGTTTATGCGCCCGGGCGCGCGTTTATGCGCCCGGGCGCACAATTTTTCGACCGGGCGCGAGTTTTTCGCACGGACGCGAGTTTTTCGCCCGAACGCGCGTTTTTCGCCCGGACGCGCAAATTTTGCCCGGTCGGAAATTTTCCGCCCTAGCGCGCATTTTTCGCCCGGGCGCAATTTTTTCCCCCGAGAGCGCTTTTTCGCCCGGATGCGATTTTTTTTGCCCGGGCGCGAATTTTTCGCCCGGGCGCGAATTTTTTGCCCAGGCGCGAATTTTTCTCCCAGGGGAGAGTTTTTCGCCCCGACGCAATTTTTTCGCTCAAACGCGATTTTTCGCCGGGGAGCGATTTTTTTACTCGGGCTATTTTTTGGGCGCGATTTTTTCACCGGGGAGCGTTTTTTTTGATGGGACGCGCTTTTATCGCCTATGAGAGCTTTTTTCGGCCGGGCGGGTGGAAAAATCGCACCCAGGAAAAAAAATTGCGCCCGGGCGAAAAAATGAGCCCGGGCAAAAAATGCGCGCCCTGGCGAAAAAATCGCGGTTGTGCGAAAAAATTTCGCCCGGGCGGAAAAAATCGTTCTCGGGCGAAAAAATCGCCCCCGGGCGAAAAAATCGTCGTCATGACATACATTTGTTTATGATATATGTGATAAATATTAGCTTCTTCGTAATATTTTTTCAATTATTGAATTGAATTTTATTTAACAAACGAACAAAAATATTAATTATTTCCACAATATTCAACAATATTGTTTATTAGGCGAACATTGGAATTGGAATTAATCACCAATATTTAATTACACAATATTTATCAATATTCAATTTCAAAATCGAATTCCAATTCCGTCCAAACGAACGGCCCTTAGAGAATTATATTTGATTTGAGTTTTGTTTCCCAATGCTCTTTCTTAAACCTGCAGTGAGGTCTGCTAATTCTGCTGCTTCAGCCTGAACGCAACTAAGGAATTCTGCTTGCATGACTGCATCCAGTTCTGGAGGCGAAAACTATTCCGCAAAAAGAATCAAAGTTCAACGGCGATTGATGTTTCAGAAGACCTTTCTCAGATCTGTGGTATGTGGAAACATCATTAACCTGATTTAAATGCTTATTATGATCAGTCCACATAATGTACAAGTAGATGGATTTTCTGTGAATAAAAGAACAAAATTATGTATTCTCGGCATATTTACATTTCATTTAATAAATTTACTATGATGAGCTAGAATAAATTTACTAATTTACCACATATTCTATACTAAATCTTCTGTCATGAGATTTTGATGTTTTTTTTTCATATGGTTAGAATCAAATGGTTTTCATCATACTTTAATCAATTTATAGATACTATAGTAAATCTTCATCGTGCTGCTGGGACTCCAATATCCTTTCATCATACTTTAATGAAGAGCGCTGATAAACAGACATGCATATAACTGGAGGTGTGAATTTAGATCCCCTCAAAAATTGAAGGTTTTTGGTCTCCGGGCCAGCGTTGAGCTTCTTCGGGGATATTAAGCAGGAGATTGGCTTCGTTGCTTTTAGTTCAGAAAATTGACGAGTTCATTCCGTCATTCACAAACGCCCGACCTCACGTAAGAAATTTCATCCACTTTTATGTTCAAAATTGTTTTATTTTTTAGATGGCGGTCTGTCATGCCAAACATACATTCCACGGCGGTGGCGTTTTTCAAAAAAGCCGTGCCAAACAGTTTTTTTTTTGACGAAATATGATCACATTGTAGCCTAAAAGTTTTTTTTATAAACACTATGAATGCAGGGGACGGTAAGTTATCCCAGGGAACGTCGGAAATTGGGTCTACCGTGCCCCTTCGTTGGTATAGGAGCATGCTTTTCTAAACTGTGATTTAGGTGAAATTTAGAGCATGAGCAGCCACAATTTCTGATTTCATTGCATCGACCTGCCGCGAGAGTATCTCCGCCGGTTGCAAATTTGCTTCACCCATTTGTGCGTTGCGAATGGCCTCCGCCTGCCTGTCAATCGATTCAATGAAACTGGTTAGACGGCATTGTTTTCACAAGAGAGAAGCCGAGCGGAAGTACTGTTTACCCGCAAGCTATTTTCGTGCTCGACTGATCTCGGTGCCAACGGATTTTGCTCATACGTGTGTTGTGAACGGGCTTTGATCTGGGTTTCATTCTAATATGAGATAAAAGACTGAAATGATAAGAACAAGGAGCATTGATGAATATGAAATACATTCAAAATAATAAAAGATTTGACACATCCAAGGCATATAAAAGGTGAACACAAAAAAGCTTATTAACCTTGTAATCTAGCTCTTAGCGGCTGAATGAACTCGAGAAACAACAAACAAGGCTATGAAGAGTTATAATCACGTCTGGTATTATCGCATGAACATTAATGTGGTGTAATTAATGCGAAGTTGTAGTAACTAAAGCACTCAATAAAATAATGCGATGGCATGGTAATCACACCTAACAATTCGAATGACAACCTCTTTTCCCTCGTCTCGTAGTTTCTTTTCTCCGTCGAAGAACTCACAAAAAATGGCAATGATGGAGCCGTCGAGCTCCCAGTTGTCTATATGACAATGATGGATATGAAATTTGTGAACACGGAGTCATTGGCGGTGGTTCCAACTCTACTCCTCAGCAAACCGAAATGGATTTGACTTGATAGTTTGCATTACATACTGGATCGGCAAAGGGGAGAGAAAAGTTCCCCGTAAGCGTCCGTGTGGTGTGGTGGTGAGATCAACCTCTAGATAGAAGATAGAGCGGAGATAAGATGGGAGGCCCAACCACCATATCGAACATACTCGTTGCATTAGGGAGAAAAGGGAGTCGTGATGCACGGAATTCTCCCATGCACCGGCGAGAAATATCGCTCATCGTCTTAATGAAAACTATGTTCTCAACTAATACAAAACTATAATATACATTTGATACTTTTTATAATATATTTTTTTAAAGTACATGATTTGAAAGTAGTTTTAAATCTAATTTGTCTGGTGATGCAATGATAAACCTCCTCTTAAATCTATAGTATATAATAAAGTTATATAGTTTGTTTTTGATCAAAGTAAAATGGCGTCCCTGGCTCTTTTAAAGTTATATAATTTTATCGCACTAGAATTAATATTAAAGAAACCTAGTGACCAACTGACCATAATATATTTTAATAAACTATTGACGTCCATGCCTTGATAATAATTAAATCCAAATAACCGCCCGCCGCCATGGATTAAAGAACGGTTTTTAGGGCATTTTTCGCCCGGGGGAGTGTTTTCTCACAAGGCCGCTCATTTTCACTCTGGCACGTGTTTTTTTGCACAGACGGGCTTTTTTCGGCACATCGCTCATTTTTTGCTCGGGCGTGCGTAGTCAACCCGGGTGCACGTATTCCGCCCGGGCACACATATTTCGCCCGAGCGTGCATATTTTGCCCAGACGTGTGTTTTCAGCCCGGGCGAGCGTTTTTCTCCCGGACGCGTGTTTTACACACGGGCTCGTGTTTTTTGACTGAGCACACTCTGTTTCGCCCGAGCGCGCACATTTTTGACCGGAAGCGCGCTGTTCTTCCGGCCGCCCGCTTGCCTCGCACGCTATTTTCGCTTGGGTGCACGATTTTCACTTTTGCGCACGTAACTCTAAGATTGAATTTTATGGAACAAACGAAATCAATACACAGAAATTTTTAATTCTGTTTATTGGGTGGACATTATAATTGAAATTATAGAAATTTGAGTTTATCTTAATTCCAATATCTAATTTAATAAAGTATTGAACATAATATATTTTAATAAAGTATTGACGTGCACGCCGTGATAATAAACCCAAATAACCGCACGCAGCCATGAATTAAAGAACGGGTTCAATAGTAGTCAAGTTTTCCAGTCTTACCCAAAAAAAAATATATATATATAAATATATAAATATATAAATATATATATAAAAATATATATAACTCTATAAAAGCGTACAATGTGAGTGTACAGAAACCCACCAAATTTTTTGGCTCATTGCTTCACAAAATGAAGCTCCTCATCTTCCCAGCTCTCATCATCATCAGCCACTTCATCTTCTTCCTCCTCCTCTGCAAATCATTAACTCCTTCACATTCGTCTTCTTCTTCTACCGACCATCTCGCTCTCCTCCACTTCAAATCCCTCCTCTCCGACCCCACCGGCGCTCTCTCGACATGGAACTCCTCGATCCATTTCTGCCAATGGCCGGGAATCACCTGCAGCATCAGCGACAGTCGCGTCACAAGGATTGAGCTCATGTCTCTTCAGCTCGGCGGACCAATTTCCCCCGCCATTTTCAATCTCTCATCCCTCGAGACCCTCGATCTCAGAGACAACTACCTTATCGGTCCCATTCCGGACGAAATCGGTCGCCTCTCTCACCTCGTGAATCTGACTCTAAAGCTCAACTATCTCTCCGGCGAGATCCCGGCGAACATCACCCGGTGTCTCGGGCTTCAGTTCATTCATCTGAGGAACAATTTGTTCACAGGGGAAATCCCTAGGGATCTCTACTTGATCCCCAATCTGCAGGTAAAATTTTGCAAGATTAAAACGGTAGATTCCAAAATTTCTAGATTAAATAATGTTCATAGATTGTTTCTTTAAATGGATGGCTTGAAAATTTTCATGCACGGTGATAGCTGCATCTACATTGAATTGTGATTTGCGATTAAATTATTTCTTAGAATTGAAGAACATTAGGCACAATTTATTCTCAAGTTATGAATCATCATCAACAATGTGATAATGAAGATAATGTCACACATATAAAAAAAAATTAATCTACTAATTAGTGAAATAATCGCTAGCTCTTCTTGAAAATAAAATAATATATCCTTTTATCTCTATACATATAGTTATTTGCTTGTTGACTTCATAATCCATAGTTTGTACATTTTTCGCATTTTATACACCGCTGGATCTGGCCTTATAAACAGGGATAACTCCTGGCCGTTGATTCCGGGCCTTTAAATCTGGTTCCTCTGATTCTTTTCATGATCAGCTGGTTGATGATCATCAAATGTATTAATAATTCATCAATGGCTGGCTCATATTGGTTGGAACATATTTTCCAATTGTTACATCAATATCCAACAGCGGAAGCCTCAATGTTTCGGTTTGTCAAAGAACACAATTGTTTGTCAAAGAACACAATTGTTTGTCAAAGAACACAAAGAAGTTAAACACAAATGTTTCGGTTTGTTAGCGTTTGTCTTGGAGCCAAAGTAAGCCTCAATTTGTTCATGTTCAATCACAGGGAATCAACTTGTGGAGAAACAACATCACCGGAGCTATACCTGCCTCCATTGGCAACATATCTTCGCTCAAGTTCATTCTCTTCGCAGAAAATAAGCTCTTTGGAAGAATTCCTGAGAGCATGGGCAGGTTGACAAATCTCGAGAGCCTGCAGATGGAAGGGAATAAGTTCACCGGGGAGCTCCCTCCATCTTTCTTCAATCTCTCATCACTATACGATATTTATCTTGGATTCAACGACTTGGAAGGAACTTTGCCGTCATCAATGTTTGAAACAATGCCATATCTTCAGCATTTTCTGCTGAGCAGCAATCAGTTTCATGGCCCAATTCCAGCTTCAGTATCAAATGCATCTTATCTTATTGAATTGGACCTGTCAGAGAATGGATTCAGTGGATTTATACCCTCAAAGCTTGGAAACTCACAATATTTATGGTGGGTGGAGCTTGGTCTTAATCAACTGGAAGCTAAGGAGGCTGATGACTGGGGATTCTTGGAGTCATTGACCAACTGCAGCTCTCTAGTTACACTGGACTTGCAACAAAACAAGCTCAGTGGTGTTCTTCCTAGCACTTTAGCCAATCTTTCTCCTGGAATTACCACAATTTTACTTTCTAATAATAGAATTTTAGGAAATCTTCCTGATGAAATCGGGAATCTCGTCAATCTTACCACGTTTGAAGTTAATGATAATCTCTTGACTGGCCGATTACCATACTCCATTGGTAATCTTATGAGCCTGCATGTTCTGAGCCTACAAGGAAATAGGTTCGATGGCCATATTCCTAACTCCATTAGCAAGCTTTCCCAGTTGAATCAGCTTCACTTGCAGAATAACATGTTTAATGGAAGCATGCTAGCTAGCTTTAAGAATCTGGTGAACTTGCAAGAGCTGGATCTGTCATGGAACAGATTTAGTGGAGAAATCCCAGAAGAAATTCTCGGCCTTCGGTCTCTGTCAGTGAAACTTGATGTCTCAAATAATCTACTCACGGGGAAATTGCCGGAGGAAATTGGCAAATTGGCGAATTTGAATTGGTTTGCAGCTGCGAACAACAATCTATCTGGCGAAATACCCACCGCACTTGGAAATTGCCTGAGCTTGGAATATCTTTTTTTACAAGGAAATTCATTTGAAGGTGTCATTCCTCAGTCTTTGAGCAACTTGAAAGGCCTACGCAAATTAGATCTTTCGCAGAACAATCTCGTTCAACAAATTCCGATATTCATGGAAAAACTCAACGGGCTTCTGATTCTGAATCTTTCATTCAATGAACTGGAAGGCGAAGTACCAGAAAATGGTATCTTCAAGAACTCTACTGCAATTTCACTATATGGGAACAAGAATCTGTGTGGAGGAATCACTAAACTTCATTTGCCATTATGCGGAAATGGAACTTCCAGTAATTCAAATGGAAGAAAACATTTGAGTCTCATGCTCAAGATCCTCATTCCAGTCAT
This sequence comes from Dactylorhiza incarnata, assembly GCA_033032865.1. Lineage (NCBI taxonomy): Eukaryota > Viridiplantae > Streptophyta > Magnoliopsida > Asparagales > Orchidaceae > Dactylorhiza > Dactylorhiza incarnata. The sequence goes on from JAWHQI010000170.1 coordinate 4,156,366, forward strand.
CTGCGTAGTCTTATGTTCAACATTTGGTTTCTGTATTTACATCACTTTGTGTCGCATAAAGCGCTTGAAGAAGAAGTCCTCTTTTAATCCAATTGAAGATCAGTTCAAAAGAACTTCATATGCCGAACTTTTAAAGGCAACAAATGGGTTCTCATCTTCTAATCTGATTGGAGTTGGGGGCTTTGGTTCTGTTTACAAAGGAGTTATACAACCTGGTGAAACTGTTGTCGCTGTCAAGGTACTGAATCTCGATCGACACGGGGCTTCGAAGAGCTTCATGGCTGAATGTGAGGCACTGAGAGGCATCCGGCATCGAAATCTCGTGAAGGTATTGACAGCATGCTCGTCTGTGGATTTCAGTGGGAGAGATTTCAAAGCATTAGTACTAAACTACATGCATAATGGAAGCTTAGATCAGTGGTTGCATCAAGATAGCTTCAGTTCTGAAACAAAAAGTTTAAAATTCGAGCTTAGATTAAGCATAGCAGTCGATGTGGCCTCTGCACTCGATTATCTGCACAATCTCGGACATGCACAAATTGTTCATCGCGATTTGAAGCCGAGCAATGTTCTTCTTGATGAGGAGATGACTGCACATCTGAGCGATTTCGGTCTAGCGAAGATCCTTCTTGACAAAGATGACAAGCAAACAGCATCAATTGGGATTAAAGGAACCATCGGATATGTTCCTCCAGGTGCGTATTCGAGCATTTTACCACTCTAAAAAATACAACCAAAATAGTTTGATCAGTGTGCCTCTCATCCCCTCAGTCAGCACATCTTCAACGCCATTATTTGTAAGCATTGGTCACCTAAGTATTATGTGCTGATTGTTTGTGTTGGTAAGCCTTGATCAAATGGTTATCCCTCACTTGCAAAGTTTAAATTTTGTAAGTTAGGACTGATTAATTTAGGCTCCGTTTGGCGCGGCGGTCGCGGTTGTGCACGTGGTTATAAACCTCGTTCGTGAACGCCCGACCTCACCTATGGAACTCCATCCACTTTTATGTTCAAAACTAGTTTTTTTTTCTTGGTGGCTATCATAGCCGTTGTCATGCCAAACATACATTCTATGACGGCGTTTTTGTCCAAACTCACCGGAGCAAAAACGCCGCCCTGAACGGAGCCTTAGTTAATATGAAACATCCTATTTTTCAAGTGTAGATGCTTTAATAACTAAAAAAGGAGAGATTTTTTTAGCGAAATGAGTCAGCCGTGTTAAAACTAGTCCTGCATATTATTTATTTATGCTAGTCATGCACGGATTGTTTCAGGTAGATAGTTTTATAGATCATGCTCATTAATAATTCAAAATTTACTAGTATTTAGGTAATGAATCACTCCCGTATAAATTTTCTTTCAGAATATGGAATGGGAAGTCAGCCTTCTCCTCAGGGAGATGTATACAGCTACGGAATTCTACTGCTTGAGCTATTCACTGGGAAAAGACCAACAGATGAAATGTTCATGGATGGTTTAAGCCTTAGGGAATATGTTGAGAGGTCGTATACCGATAATCTCATGGAGATCATTGATCCATCTCTTGTAAAGGACGCTCAAAATAGAGTTCGAGGCACCGGAAATGAGATTTTTGAAGAATTAAAATGTGTATATTCAGTCATAAGAATTGGTCTTTTATGTTCTTTGAATGATTATAGAGAGCGCATGGAAATGCGGGATGTGCCTATTGAGTTGAATGTCATCAGGAAGGCATTTGAGAAGATACTGGATCAGTATAGAGTTTGAGTAACGAAAATTTGATTGGGAAAATTGGAAGTGTCAAGTGTTTATATATGTTGGTTGTATCATTCTATTGTTGATCGGTTTCATGGATTCATCTTCTTGTTGAGTCTTTGTAAAGTTTGGATTTTTAGTGTTGCTGTCAGTGCTGTATCATGAATCCTCTACATTTGCATTTATTGTTGTCAGGTATCTTTTGAATGGCTGGGATTTATTGGAGTTTTGGTGGCAGTACCTTGCATTTTTAGCCCAAGAATTACTCTATGCAAAGGGCAATTTCTTATAATAATGTATCATGTCTAGGTTCAATAATAAACCCTAGCATAGCCGATGTGAAATGAGAAATTTTGAATCATGTAAATCCTTGTTTACTTTTTGCAGTTTTTAGCTCACGTTCTGTGCTCTCTATTGGTCTAGTCTTGTGAAGATTTATATGGTATATTCAAATGGAATAATCCGAAGATAATATGCTGGAACATTTCTATTGTTTTATTAAGAAAACAAGCTAATACCGTCCAATACTTTACTCATATTTGGGCATTTTTCTGAATTGGTATATCAAGAATCGTTGTTGCATTCAAATCGAATCCCTGCTGGTAGCATTGACTCCAGAGCCTCCCTTCATCGTCGACACCAACCAGTGCGGCTCCAGCCGCACACGTATGTGAAAAATCCTATGCCCAGGATGCGCACAACCACCAGAAGAAAAATCGACCAGAAAATAATGCAGGATATACTTGAAATCAAGAGAATAAGGTTGCAACAACACACAGATCAAATACCGGACATACACCGAGACAAACACGGTTGTATGATTCCAAATAGAGTCCACAAGAAATAAAAACAGAGAATCTGAAAATACGAAAATAGATTAACCTCCGCCAATCTTCAGCTGCATGTACGGCCTCGTAGGAGCGAAACGCCACTTCGAGAAATACACCACGATGATCTCCTTGTCGAGGGCTACGCCGTAGAGTCGGCGATCTCTAGAAACGATGGTCACGCGGCGCCGAAATGAGGATAGAAGACTTTCTCTCTCTAAAAATCCTTCACAGGCAAGCTTGGCGGCTGAATGTTTCACGGAAGAAGAAGAAGCTACAGGATCATTAGGGTTGTTTTAAACCATATAAATAAACACAAATATATATGCGGGAGAAGAAGTCGACGTGGCGTTGAGATGATACAGGAGCGTCGACATGTGTAGTGGAGAGAAGTTGCGTCGAATGAAATGGCGATGAGATAAGATGGCGTTGAGTGGAAATAGGGAGTTGCGTTGAGATGAAATCCCGTTGAATGAAATGGCGTTGAGATAGGATTGCGTTGAATGGAAATGAGGAGTTGCGTTGAGATGAAATTCAATATGCATACATTAATAAGTAATATATATATTTATAGTTATATATATATAGAGGAGCGTGGAGATGAATTGATGAGATGCGTTGAAATGATGAGATGCGTTGAGTAGTGAGAATATAATATATATATATATATATATAATTTAACTTCCAAAAATTTAACACTCCCCCTGGAAGTTAAATCGAGATACAAGTCCAAGCAACCCGCGAAGGCGCTCAAACGGCCCCTTAGACAGAGGCTTCGTGAAAATGTCGGCGACGTTGTCTTGACTCCGAACATACTCCACGACAAGAGATCCACCAAGTACTTTCTCCCGAATAAAGTGGTGCTCGATCTCAATATGCTTTGTCCGCGCATGACAAACTGGATTTGTAACAAGCTTCAACGCACTTTCATTGTCGCCGCGGAGCAAAGTAGGACTGCACATCTTTTCATAAACATCCTCCACCAACCTTCACAACCAAATGCATTCCTGAGTCGCCAAGGACGACGCCTTGTACTCCGCTTCAATGGTGGAGATGGACACCGAGTCTTGCTTCTTACTACACCACGATATCGCCGCTGAACCGCACATAAAGACGTACCCTGACGTCGACTTCCGATCGTCAACATCTCCGCCATAGTCGGCATCCGTGAAACCATGTAGATTGAAGCCGGTGTCTCTTCCAAATAGCAACCCCATGTCCGAGTTGACTTGACATATTTCAGAATCCCCTTCGCCGCCTCCAGATGAGGCTTCCTAGGCTCTTGCATGTAACGGCTCACTCGGCCAACCGCAAACGAGATATCCGACCGTGTAATTGTCAAATAAATTAAACTTCCCACCAGAGCCCGGAAAGGCTTAGGATCTGGCAAGATCCTTCCTTCATCCCGACGAAGTTTCACTCCAACTTCAAGTGGAGTAGAGCAGCGCTTCCCATCCGCCATGCCAAATCTCTCTACGATCCGCTCCGGATAGGCCTTCTGAGAAATCAGCACCCTGCTCTTCTTCCTCTCCACTTCAATACCAAGGAAATGGTGTAGCTCCCCCAAATCCTTCATCTCGAACCGGATTGATAGCTCCGCTCTAAGCATTGCCACCTCTCCGTCGTCATTTCCTGTAACGATCATATCATCTACATACAACAGTACAAGAACATGAAGTCCACCCTTCTTCTTCACGAACAGACTCGAGTCAGAATCCGATGCATAGTACCCGCAAAACAACAAGTACTCCGCTATCTTCCCAAACCAAGCTCGAGGCGCCTGCTTCAAACCATAAAGGGCCTTCTTCAATTTACAAACATGCTCCGGATGAGACTTGGACACATACCCGGGTGGTTGCACCATAAAAATATCCTTGTCAATCTCGCCATAAAGAAACGCGTTCTTCACGTCGAGTTGCCACAACTTCCAACCTTGGCTTGCCGCCAATGCAATCACCACCCGCACCAAAGTCATCTTCGCCACCGGGCTGAATGTCTCATCATAATCTTCTCCGTACTGTTGTGAGAAACCCCGAGCAACAAGACGAGCCTTGTACCGCTCTACTGCCATCTGCCTTCTTCTTTACCTTGTACACCCACTTGCAAGTGACCGGAGTAACGCCATCAACCTTGGGCACAAGGTCCCAAGTTTCATTCTTCTTGAGGGCTTCCATCTCCTCATCCATGGCTTTCTCCCACTCCTTCACTCCAGTGGCTTCCTCAAAACATGACGGCTCCCGCTCGTCAAGAGGACCTGCAAAGAAGCACGAACACATGCTAACAAGATTACCTTCCCTGTAGCGAGCCGGTGGCACAATAGTCCTCTTTGACCTCCGCAAAGCAGAACCACTCTCCACCGCTCCAACAGCATCATCACAATCAGCTCCCCCGCCAGAATAACTTGGAGCATCGCTGCCCCCGCTTCTAGAACCCGAAACACCTGAACTAGAGCCTGATGAATTTGGAGCACTTGGAGACAAATGCAGCTCCACCAAAGAGTCATCAACAACTCTTCCTTCACTTCTTTCTCTTCTTCCTCCTGTACTTTCTTCCAAAGCAATAATAGAACCCCCTTGATAAGAAATCAACTCATCAAATACCACATCACGAGAGACAATGAACCGACGTGTCTGCGGGTCCATGCACTTCCAACCCTTCTTCCGCTCGTCATAGCCAATGAATATGCACTTTCGTGCCTTCGCATCCAACTTGGTTCTGAGAGCATCCGGAACGTGCACAAAGCAGGTGGCTCCAAACACCCGCAAATGCTTGACACTCGGCTTCTCTCCAAACATCATCTCGTGTGGAGACTTCAACTCAATCAGACTTTGCGGCAACCTGTTGATAACATACGTCGCGCAAGCCATTCCCTCCGCCCATAAGGCTTTGGGTATGCCCTTCGCATGTAGCCAACACTTGCATGTTTCCGCTAAGTGCCGAATCTTCCTCTCCGCTACTCCATTCTGCTGCGGAGTATGAGCACAGGATAACTCTCGCCTGATACCGTGCTTCCTGCAAAAGGTAGAGAACTCATTAGAAGTAAACTCCCCTCCATTGTCCGTCCTCAACTTCTTAATCCGCAACTTCAGCACGCCTTCAACTTTCTCCTTGAGCTCCATGAACTTCTTGAAGACCTCCGAATTCTCTTTCACAAAATACACCCACATGTACCGTGAGAAGTCATCCACAAGTACAAGCATGTACCGGTTTCCTGAGTATGTGGGTGTAGCACACGGTCCCATCAAGTCACCATGAATACAATTCAATGGCGCCTTGCTCCTGGAAAGAGACCTGTCAAATGGGAGGCGATGAGCTTTCCCAAATTGACACCCTTCACAAACATGACCGTCACCAAATGAAGACAAGCTAGGTAGGTCTTTCACAATGCCTCTTGCCACCATAGCTTTCAACTTATCCATCCCCACATGACCCAACCTTTCAGGCCAGATCACCGCACTATCATTGGTCTTCATCTTGTTCACATATGAGTTTGTAGAGAGTACAAACAAGTCCTTCACACGCTGCCCCGTGTGAGTAATATCCGCCTTTATGGAGGAGAAGTTCCGCAAGAACT